>JASDQU010171196.1:2434-13674 GCA_032191745.1 Picea mariana
AAATTTCTTCATTTTTATTTTCCATATTATCTGACTCGTTATCTGAATTTTATGAATTAAAACTGGCCCCCTCAGACTCAAAATCGTATGTGCTAGAATATGTACTCGTTGGTGGGGTGAAGAGAGGAGTTTCATGAATGAAACTAAGAGGTTGGTCAATTTCAGTAATAGAAAAATCTATCATATCTTCAACTGTATGAATGAAGGTGTGATTTGGGGTATCAACAACTGGTCTTCAAGTTTGCTTCCTGCAAGGGAGAAACGGAGCTAACGACAATGCTTTGATCTATCGAGTGTAAGCTCTAGTAATTCTTATGAACGTGTTGATTTCATCGTGAGGGATTGCATGAGGTATGTATTGGTGAAGGTATGAATCGTCTTTAGCGTGCAGTGACTCACTTGTAGTGTGGGTACCTTCAATCTTAAGGTTGTCCTAAGAAGGATTAGCCATGCATGTGGGTTGTTTTGAATCTGTAGGTTATTTGAGATAAGCTTATGTTTAAAGAATCTGTTTTGACTATCCATGCATTCATTCATGCCCTCCTTATAGCCCCAATTATGTTGAGGGGTCAAAAATCCCTTTAAATCAACATTAAGAATCACACCCAGAGACGAGGTCCAATTAGACTCTTCCCTGCTTGGGGTAGCAAGATTCTTCGGATTAATAGTCTGGCAAGTTTTGATGGGATTTACTATGTTATAGGATGGATCCTTATAGATTGTTTTTTGTTTCTTTATAAGTTCATTTATTAAGTATTCAACAACTGAATTCTTAAGAAAGTTGGGTTTAGGCTAACCTCTTACTGACAACATGTAAATTTCACCTCTCTTCAATCAATATCAAACAATACTATTCTCTTATTGATCAAGAAACAATATGATCTAAGAAAAGAAATATATATGTAGAAACGACAGATCACTGGAAATAATTCTAGTCATTGTATAACACACAGCTTCATAACACCATCATATCCATGCCAATATATATTTAGTGGCTGCAATGATTCAAGATAACTCAAACACAATTATTGTCTTACTAAATCACTCGTAGTAGACAACGGTAAAGCAGAACAATCCACAAATTATGCTACTCCACAAGCTTTGGAAAAAATTGTCTTCAACTCTACATGAGCTTCTGAATTAAACTTTGAAAATAATTATTCGTTTGATTCTTTTACTATTACAAAACCATCGACCCTCAAAACGATGTCAACCTCTTTATTTATACGAAAACATCCATGCAAAAATAGCAACAATGTTTGTTTAACTAAAGAAAACAAAAAAAAATAAAGTGGTTCATATCCACATGAAAACCATCAGTGAGCTTCAATAATCTCATAGGATTTGCCTTGCCATACTCGGATCACTTAGAGAACAAATCTTCATAGGTATGCAGGTATGGAAAGCAATGTTGATCCATCGACCTGTTGAGCTTATCCTTCATTTCCATTGCCCTATTTCTAAATTGATCTATCTCGAAGCTTAGTTGTCATAGAGCCCATGTTGCTCCTATCGGTCTTTCAGCAAGTCTCTTCACCTGTCCCTTTTCAAGAGTTCGAACTTATTGAATCGTCGCTCCAAATTTTGCATCGACCTCTCCGAACCATTGGAGTATAATGTGCAAATCGACGAAGTCATCAAGAGCATCAAATTATGGGAATTGAAGGTCTATCATTCTTTGGTTTATGTTGTTCCAATTCTTGAGACACTCCTCCCATCTTTCCTACAATTTTTGTTGTGGTTCTATTACCGATTGTACCCAATATTATGTCACTATTCTGATCCTGACAAAGCTCTCATCTGCAAGCATCCTAATGCCATGTTCCTCTTCTCCTCTGCCTTTCTAGATCTCTTTAAAATACTCGATTTGTGCCAATACTTGATGATATTTATCTAACCATCTCATCATTTCTGTATACGCTATGAGGCCCAACAAAGTCTCCTCTTGGTAACTTATGATCTTGGTCATAAAAATCTCACTATCCGATTTGAACCAAGTACAAATCTCCCCGAATTCAATTCTCGTTAACCTAACCGCTTGGGTGGTGTCCTAATAGTATTACACCTGATGTTTGAGATGCACCAACTCTACTCTCATAGAATTGACTTCTCATTCATCTTCTCTTGCCCTGTCTATAGTGGCAATAGATATAGCCATACTTTCCCCAAATAACTCACTTACCCTGGATTGTCATGCGTCCAGTAGGATTTATTCCATGGTGATCATTACCGCATTATCCAAAGTTATTCTTCTCTTTTTCCCAGTTCTCTTCACAATCAATTGTCTTTTCCTGTCATAAGTGATGGCTTGAACGTCGACCACTTCATCCACCGAATCTGAGATTGGTCGGTCCCCCCATGAGAGAGCATTTCCTAAACTTGTTGGTGTATGAAAAGTTTCAAGTACCGTCTCTTTGCCTATGTTGACTCTCGATTCCCTATGATTGGTTCCTTCACCTTGTTCTTGTGCCATTTGAGACTTCCCAAGGGCTCCTCTTGATCCCATTTTTGTTCTGATAAATGGATCTTCGATTTGTTTTGTGGTTGGGGCATTTTCCGTGATCCTCATTGTTGTGTTTTCTACTGGGATTGTTGACCCTGTGGGTGTAGAATGTGTAGAAAGCGCCATTGCGATGAATATCCAGCATCAGGGTCTCCTTGCTCTTTTCATTTCCCCGATGCATCACTTCTCCTAATGGCAGCTTCATCACCATTCTCATTTTTATCTCTTGGCTCCTCGTGGCCTTTGATGTTGCCTCCCTCTTTATCCAGTGGTTGTGGGGTCCGGTTTGGGGTGTTACGATCACCTTCAATTGTATTTAGCTATGTTTCCTAGCCCAAAGATTTTGTTCCTTGGGACAATTTCATATCTAACACCTCTGTCACTTCTTCATTTATAATAGGAACTAAAGTGTTTACCTCCTCATTGTCACTATCATATATCGTGATCAGGTCAGCAATGTCAGGAGTTACTTGTCCTAGGACATCCGGAAAAACTGTTGGCTCAATTCTGGGTCCTCCTATCGGTGTTCTCTTTGAAGTAAATTGTATAGTGTATTCCTCCATTAAGGTGTTCTCGGGGGCCGCCAACTCCTCTTCTCTTCCAAGTGTGATTGGATTTATCACAATTGATGCTACTTCTGACACTGTGACAGTTTCCCTTTGCAACTGCATCATCCTTTTAGCTTTCTCTAAGAGCCTTTGTGCCTCCAACCTGTCCATTGTCTGTTTTATACCTTCTTGATAAGATTGTACCACTGCTACTGCCCCTACTATCTGTTCTAGAAAGTCTAATTGTTCATTCCTAGGCCAGTCCATGAACCTAACCAGGTCTGGTTTTTCTTTTCTCTATAAAACTTCATCCTAGTTCACAACATTCTCAGTGAAAATTTCATCCTCAAAAACCTCATGTGCGTACGACCAATGAAACACTACCAGATTAGCATGATCAGCCACCAGTGCCCTAGGATCGTGTTGTTGGGATTTGGGTACCTTGGAAAGTGGTCCCCTTATGTTTGTGAGTCTCTAATCACAAAGGGGGGGACTATTACCCTTGTTACTTTACTTTATGATTCTAATTTCACTTTGACCTAGGAGATTTAAGTCAAAAGTGAAATATGTCACTTAAGTCATTAAAGTGATAATTAATTCACTTTGTGGGTGAATTAATAGACATAAATAAAACTAAGGAAAGTGGGTTTCCTAAGTGAGATTTTGGGATTGAATCTCACCCATTAATTAGACTTGGCTATATTGGATTTAGGCCATTGATCTAATAGGGTTTGGCCAAAGGAGGCTAAAGAAGGGAATAGGGAATTTATGAGACTCATTCTTCACTTGAGAGGAGAGGAGAAGAGAAGGAGCACTTGGGTGCAAATATTGAGGAGAGGAGGGCGCACAAAGTAGAGGGTTTGTCCATTGAGGTGAGGGAAGGCGCAATTCTTGGAGGAGGTGCTTCCATGGAGAAGGAGGCATATACATGAGCATAGGCGCATTCTTTACTTGAGGGCACACTTGGAGGAGGAGAGGCGCACATCCTTGTAGAGGGCGCACTTCATACATGAGATGAGTCATGTAGGAGGAGGAGGGGCACACTTGTTGTGGGGAGAGATTAGTGAGGAGCTAAGGGCGCGCATTCATAGAGGGATTTCTTGCAAGAGGAGGGGCGCACCAAAGCTAGGAGCGCACCAAGCCATGGAGGAGGGCGCACTTGTGTAGACGATGCAAGCTTCAAGGGAAGAAAGAAAGGGTTTCGCAAAGCTTCAAGTGGAGGTCAAGGAATCTCATCAGTCAAGGAAAAAGAACAAAGGCAAAGGCACAAGGGAAAAAGACAAAGGCAAGCAAAGGAAGAAAGGCACACCAAGGCAAGGGGATCCTTACTTCAAGAGGCTAGCAGGGAGGTCTTCAAGAAACTCCAAGGCATCTGATAAGGGTTTCTATTGTACCAGGTTCACTTGTATATGTTTTCCGTGTTGTAGATTTTTCTTTGAGGCCTTCTATATACATTTACGCCAAACTGGTTTTCCCCATGGGGGGTTTTTCCAGGGTCATGTTGACCAAAAACATATGTGTCAATTTCATGCATACATAGAAGTGTAGATCAGCATTTAAAGTTTAAAATATCTAGAGGTAGTGTTATTTTTTTTAAGTATATTGCATGTGCTAATATTGAGACAATAAAACACTTTCAAGGGCACCTCAAATGGAAACTGAACCACAAAATTATCAGCAGAAAGTGACTGAACAGTTTGTTGTCCTAAAAGACAGCAAGAAGATAGTTTTGGAAAGTCAAACTTAGAGCCAAAATAAAGGTCAAAGACAAACCTGTTTTGGTACCCTAATAGTACCTCAAAAAATCTACATGGTCTCAGAGCCAATGGTGGCTTAGATTTGCTGATTTTTGAGCATTTTTGTGAGGTAAAATTCAGATCTGTTGGTTTTTTTTGGACAGCAAGTTTACAGTGCAAAACAACGAGTAAAATTTAGATTTGATATTGCCCCTTAGTTAGTGCATGTTGGATAGTTCAAGGCAGATTTTTGGACTACATGTTGATAGAGTTTGTGGACAACTTGTGGGCATATTTGTTGGACAGTTCAGGGCTTATATTTGACACTTGTGGACAACCTCTTTTCAAACCTGTGTGGACAGGAGTGAGGTTGTATTCCACGACCTCTTTTCACACCTATATTGCTAGGAGTGAGGTCGGTGTTCATTTGCCTCTTTTCACACCTGTGTTGACAGGAGTGAGGCAACGTTCCTTTAGAGTTGCAGCATCAGTTTAAGTGCAGAGGGAAGTAATGTCATCATCTCAGATGCATGTGGAGGATAGGCTAGTTGGAGCTAGCAACTGGTCGCCTTGGAAGGTCAGGATTGTCTTTGTCTTGGAGGACCTCGAACTATGGGATATAGTTCAAGCAGTTGTTTCTATTCCCCCTGCTATAGCTCTCGTCTTGTTAGCAAAGTTCAAGAAGAGGAACAACAAGGCAAAAAGGACGATATGTGATGCAGTGCAGGATCACATCATTCCCCACTTGACTGGGAAAGCTTGGGTATTTGAGATGTGGGAATCTTTATGCAAGATTTATGAGATCTCTAATGAGAACCAGAAGATGGTTTTGTATGATCGACTCAGGGGCATCTATATGCTCCAGGATGAGTCATTCACTTCTTTCCTTGGCCGATACACCCAGATTAGAGACGATCTTGGAGTCGTTGGAGAGGTGGTGGACACATATTCTATGGTGAGGACAGCCTTAAATAGCTTCACCAAAACATGGGGTCCATTCGTTCATGGAATTGTTTCTAGGGAGGTTGTGSCCACTTGGGAGAGGATGTGGGATGATTTCGTTCAAGAGGAGACTAGACTTATATCAGAGGCTTCTGGACAGCAGTAGACAATGCAGGGTGATGAARACCTTTCTCTTTGGACAAAGGGAAAGAAGAAGACCGGTCGGGGAGGTCGGTAGGGTCCCAAGTTTGGGGCCCCACCACGRCGAGGAGAGAGTAGCAGTGGGCAGAAGAGTCATGAGCACAGTGAGATGATTTTCTTGTGGWGAGATGGGTCACTATACAGGACAGTGTCCCAAGAAGAAGAAGAAGAAGAAGCAAGATGTTTCAGCARCAATAGCAGAGGAGCTTRAGTTCGATACACAGTTTGTGAGGGAGTGTGCATTCATCGATTCTTTGTCAGCTATTACACCATACARCATCAGGTGGGGAGACAGAGTTGAAGAGGACCTACTGACTCATAGTAGTGATTCAGAGAGATCTCAAACTCAGTTTCCTTGGATAACATCAGTAGGTGTGACTGGTCCACCCGGGACAACTTCAGTTTCAGAGTTTTCGAGACAGAGGGTTGGTGTAGGGGCTTCAGAGAATCAGAAATTGATGAGGAGGAGTGTCAGGGCACCACGGAGACTTGAGCCTCACTTGGATACAGAGACGGGCAGATCAGGTTATGGATCCACTTCAAGTGGAAGCTACTTGGCGAGAGGCCAAGCTGAGGATCTTGGTGAGATGTTGAGATCCTAGTACTCTTGGTGAGATACTAAGAGGGGGAGACTCTTGGTGAGATTCCAAGAGAGTGACTCTTGGTGAGATGCCAAGAGTAGTGACTGTTGGCGAGATGCCAGAAGGTAGAAATCTTTGGTGGGAGACCAAGGTGGAGATCTTTGGTTTGATACCAAGATTTAGGTGATCTTGGATAGGTGGAGAGACACTTCCATCTATAGATCAGGCAGAATGAGCAGATATGTGTCAGAGACTACTTTCATTGATCAAAGTACAACCATACTCACCAAGGATATGCCAATAGGCAACCATGTCCACTATAGGGATGATATTGGTGGTGAAGGGCACTTTCCTCGGTAAGAGGGTGTTGAGATTTGGGTACCTTGGAAAGTCGTCCCCTTATGTTTGTGAGTCTCTAAACACAAAGGGGGGGACTATTACCCTTGTTACTTTACTTTATGATTCTAATTTCACTTTGACTTAGGAGATTTAAGTCAAAAGTGAAATATGTCACTTAAGTCATTAAAGTGACAATTAACTCACTTTGTGGGTGAATTAATAGACATAAAGCAAACTAAGGAAAGTGGGTTTCCTAAGTGATATTTTGGGATTGAATCTCATCCATTGATTAGACTTGGCTAGATTGGATCTAGGCCATTGATCTAATAGGGTTTGGCCAAAGGAGGCTAAAGGAGGGAATAGGGCATTTATGAGACTCATTCTTCACTTGAGAGGAGAGGAGAAGAGAAGGAGCACTTGGGCGCAAATCTTGAGGAGAGGAGGGAACACAAGGTAGAGGGTTTGTTCATTGAGGTGAGGGAAGGCGCAATGCTTGGAGGAGGTGCTTCCATGGAGGAGGCATATACATGAGCATAGGCACAGTATTTACTCGAGTGCGCACTTGGAGGAGGAGAGGCGCACATCCTTGTAGAGGGAACACTTCATACATGAGAGGATTCATGTAGGAGGAGGAGGAGGGGCACACTTGTTGTGGGGAGATCTTAATGAGGAGCTAAGGGCGCGCATTCATAGAGGGATATCTTGCTAGAGGATGGGTGCACCAAAGTTAGGTGCGCACCAATCCATGGAGGAGGGCGCACTTGTGTAGAGGGCGCAAGCTTCAAGGGAAGAAAGCAAGGGTTTCACAAAGCTTCAAGTGGAGGTCAAGGCATCTCATGAGTCAAGGAAAAGGCACAATGGAAAAAGACAAAGGCAAGCAAAGGAAGAAATGCACACCAAGGCAAAGGGTGCCTTACTTCAAGAGGTTGGCAGAGAGGTCTTCAAGGAACTCCAAGGCATCCGAGAAGGGTTGCTATTGTACCAGCTTCACTTGTATATGTTTTCTGTGTTGTACATTTTTCTTTGAGGCCTTTTATATACATTTATTCCAAACTGGCTTTCCCCATGGGGGGGGTTTTCCAGGGTCATTTTGACCAAAAACATATGTGTCAATTTCATGCATGCTTAAAAGTATAGATCAGCATTTAAATTTTAAAAGATCTAGAGGTAGTGTTATTTGTTTTGAAGTATATTTCATCTGCTAATATTGAAACAATAAACACTTGCAAGGTCACCTCAAATGGACACTTAACCACAAAATTATCAGAAGAGAGTGACTGAATAGTTTGTTGTCCTAAAAGATAGCAAGAAGACAGTTATGAAAGTCAAACTTAGAACCAAAATAAAGGTCAAAGACAGACCTGTTTTGGAAGCCTCGTAGTACCTTAGAAAATCTACATCGTATCAGAGCCAATGGTGGCTTAGATTTGTTGATTTATTACCAATGAGACACTGCCATATTAGCATGATCAGCCACCAGTGCCCTAGGGTCGTGTTTCATGTATCTCTTAGTGAAGAACATGTACTCTATTTGACTCTGAGATTATTTTCTAGCCTGTGTGGTATCCTTCACAAAATGGTAACCCACATAAAACCCATAGGGAATAAATATCATTTTCTTATCCTTTACTAGAGATGCATTGAACCCTTGCAGTATGGTCTGGTATCAAATTTCTCCTAACACCAACTTATCGGGTACATGGATTGGAAATAAGTGCAGTTCTCCAATGGCTCCGAAAATTATGATATATGTGCTTCTTTCCTCTAAGTACCAATGCCCAATCTTGGATATTACTTTCCTTGTTGCTTCTGAAAGTCTTGGGCAATTCTGTTTGAAAATTAAGGAATACACTTGAGCTATGAAAGCATCGTAAATTAAAGAAATTGATCTTTTGCACATGTTCTCCCATAAGATGCTAAAATAAACATGTATAGCCACTTCAGAAATATGCCAGCTTAGGCTCAAACCAGGGAATACATTCCTAACGCATATCACATATAGGAGATAAGATACCATGTAGAATGCAGGGGTTTCTCCAGTTTTTGGGTTTTGCACTTCCTCTATCCTGGTGCTCAATTGTTTTGAAATAATAGCTCTCAAATAAAGATGCTTCCAGATGTAGCTATTGTATGAGCCAAAGGCATCCATGCCTCAAAGAACCGAGAGTAATTCTTTTCTCTATATAAGCGACAGATCAAGGCCGTCAGAAAAATCTAGGGTCATTGAAGGTTCATTGTGTTGTACCATCCTAAGGCTCGATTCATAAATTTCTTATCTTCCCTCCACCAGGATGCTAGTAATGACCGGTATTATGGTGTTCATTGAACACCACAACTCCGATGGAAGGAGAAATCAGAGACGACAACACCCCCATGCAAGAAGCAGAGGGAGAGGCGGAAATGACACCAAGCGAAGTAGGCACAGAAGACCCGAAACTCAGAGACCTTGTGGAAAGGGAAGGGATAGATCTCACGAACATACTGGAGCAATGGAAAAGAGAGGGAGTAGACAATGTACCAAAAGAGCGACTTGACTGCATCCAGTACTTGTTCCTCCTAAGGGAGGAAGCCAAAGCTAGAGGCCAAAAGCATACACACTGGGAGATTGGACACCTAGGAGTCAAAGTCGGCGAGGGACAACCACAACTCTCACCCGAGCATACGCGGAGGAAAAAAGGCCGGAAATCAAACAGTGTATCCCTACAAGAGCTTGGAGCGCTACTGATAAACTCGGGTAAGATCAAAAAACTCTTCGCCAACTCCCCCCCGCATGTTTAAATGAAGGTTATAACTTGGAATATAAGGGGCCTAAACAGCCCAAGAAAGCAACAAATCCTTACGAATAGACTAAAACAGGAACAACCGGATCTATGTTTTATTCAAGAGACCAAGTGTACTACAGACGGAATGGAAACAATCAGTCAACAACAATGGCGCAAGTACAAGATGGTGGCTATTGGAGGCCACCAAATGGCAGGAGGTATCCTCACCCTATGGAACCCACAAGTACCAAGCCTAATAGCAGTTGAAGCGACAAGGCATACCTTTACGATTCCCATGCAACTCATTGAGAACCCAGAGGTGATTTTATGCACTAATGTGTATGGACCCTAGGTGTCAGAGGATAGGAGAGGAATGCTAAGAGACCTAGAAGATCTTAAAAACTGAGCCAACAACCTCCATTGGATCCTAGCCGGGGATTTCAACATCATCACGTCACTTGTAGAGAAAAAATGAGGTACAAGAATATTGGATAGAGATGCGGAGGAGTTCTCAAAATTCATAGACACAACAAAGATGGTAGATATGAAAACCAATAATGGTCAATTCACCTGGAACAATAAGCGAATGAGCAAGCATCAGGTAGCAACAAGACTCGACATATTCCTAGTGTCAGAGTCAATCATTATGCAAGGGCTAACCTTAGACTGCAACTTCCTTCCATGGGGGGGATTTGATCACTGGCGAGTGCAACTGGAAGCAGGCTTCTAGACCACACCAAGGAACAGACCTTTCAGATTTAAGAAATTCTGGATTGAACACCCGACTTTCAAGGAAAGAATCAAACAGTGGTGGTGTGAGGAGCAACCAGAGCAAGGGACAAGGATGTTCAAACTCTATAAGAAACTAAAACATATCAAATATAGGCTCAAGGAGTGGAACAAGGACACTTTTGGGAATATAAACCAAGAGAAGAACAACATTGAAGAAAAAATGAAAAAGCTCCAGGAAGCCTGCATTTCGAAGGGCTACAATGAGGAACGGAAAAAGGAGGAGATCTAGATGACCCAGGAATGGGATGAGCGATGCCAGCAAGAAGAAACTCTCTGGCGACAAAAGTCCTGGATCAGATGGCTAAAGGAAGGAGAACGGAACACCAAGTTTTTTCACAGAACAACCATGGCCAGAAGAGCCCATAACAAAATCCTGAAGATTAGGGACCAGGATGGCATAGAAAGAGAGTCACACAAGAACATTGAAACAACTCTAGTAAACCACTTCCACGGGATAGCCCAGGAACCTAACCAAGATAGAATGAAGGACATACAAAAGGTAATCTAGCATATCCTTCGCCTGGTAATAGAAGAACAAAATAGCAACCTGAACAAGCCCATTGTGGAGGAGGAAGTAGACCAAGAACTCCAGGAAATGCCCAATGGAAAAAAGCCCTAGGCCCAGATGGTTTCACAGTAGAGTTCTTCAAAGCCTGCTGGGAAGTTGTCAAACATGACGTTTATAGGGTAGTGGAAGACTATAGAAAGTCAGCCTCCATTTTGAAAGCACCAAATGCTACAATGATTACACTTATCCCCAAAGAAAATGAAGCCAAAACCCCCGATCGTTACAGACCTATAGCGCTGTGCAATGTGGTGTATAAGATAATTTCCAA
>JASDQU010171196.1:14387-27269 GCA_032191745.1 Picea mariana
GTGGTGGTGTGAGGAGCAACCAGAGCAAGGGACAAGGATGTTCAAACTCTATAAGAAACTAAAACATATCAAATATAGGCTCAAGGAGTGGAACAAGGACACTTTTGGGAATATAAACCAAGAGAAGAACAACATTGAAGAAAAAATGAAAAAGCTCCAGGAAGCCTGCATTTCGAAGGGCTACAATGAGGAACGGAAAAAGGAGGAGATCTAGATGACCCAGGAATGGGATGAGCGATGCCAGCAAGAAGAAACTCTCTGGCGACAAAAGTCCTGGATCAGATGGCTAAAGGAAGGAGAACGGAACACCAAGTTTTTTCACAGAACAACCATGGCCAGAAGAGCCCATAACAAAATCCTGAAGATTAGGGACCAGGATGGCATAGAAAGAGAGTCACACAAGAACATTGAAACAACTCTAGTAAACCACTTCCACGGGATAGCCCAGGAACCTAACCAAGATAGAATGAAGGACATACAAAAGGTAATCTAGCATATCCTTCGCCTGGTAATAGAAGAACAAAATAGCAACCTGAACAAGCCCATTGTGGAGGAGGAAGTAGACCAAGAACTCCAGGAAATGCCCAATGGAAAAAAGCCCTAGGCCCAGATGGTTTCACAGTAGAGTTCTTCAAAGCCTGCTGGGAAGTTGTCAAACATGACGTTTATAGGGTAGTGGAAGACTATAGAAAGTCAGCCTCCATTTTGAAAGCACCAAATGCTACAATGATTACACTTATCCCCAAAGAAAATGAAGCCAAAACCCCCGATCGTTACAGACCTATAGCGCTGTGCAATGTGGTGTATAAGATAATTTCCAAAGTTATAGCAAATAGATTGAAACCACTCCTACCCACACTGGTCTCACAAGAACAGATAGGTTTCGTGGAAGGAAGGCAAATAATGGACAATATCATCCATGCCCACAAACTTATCCACACCCTGAAGCTTCAAAAAAAGGGGGGAATGATAATACAACTGGACCTAGCAAAATCCTATGACAAAATCAGCTGGCACTATATGGTCAGGACCCTGGAAGCCTTCGACTTCACCCAGCACTGGATCAAGTGGATAGTCAACCTAGTATCCACAACAAGCTTCTCGCCACTAGTAAATGGAGCCCCTGCCAAACCTTACTGGCCCACGAGAGGCATCAGACAAGGAGACCCGTTGTCCCCCTTCCTATTCATCCTAATGATGGAAGGTCTCAGTCGAAGCATAAAAAGCGCAACCGCAACAGGGGAAATAAAAGGTATCAAACCCTACGAGAATTGCCCGACTTCTACACACCAACAGTTTGTGGATGATACCTTACTTCATGGCATGCCCACAGTCAAGGAAGCGAAAGCCTACAAACGAATCTTAGACGAGTTTGGGAAAGCCTCGGGGGGCAGAGATAAACCAGTCCAAATCTATGATCTTCTTTAATACCAACCCTGCTATCCAAAGGAATTTGGCCAACATCTTGGGCTTTGAACGCAAATCCCTCCCAACCAAGTACTTGGGCATCCCCCTGACAGACAAAGCTTACAAGCTGTCAACTTGGGAAGAAATAGTCAACAAGCTACAAGAACGGGTAAAAAATTGGACGTATAGATCGCTCAACCTAGCTGGGAGACTTATCCTAACCAAGTCAGTTTTGCAAGCTTTCCCAACCTTTATGATGTCTGTTTTCCCAACCCCCAAGGGGATTCTACAAAAAATATGAACCATACAAAGGAACTTCCTGTGGCGAGGAGCGGAAACAAGGAAAAAATGGGCACTGGTGGCTTGGGAGAAGGTTTGTAAACCAAAAAGCAAAGGAGGCCTAGGGTTACATGACCCGCAAGTGACCAATGACGCCTATGGGGTGAAACTTTGGTGGCGTTGGGTCAAAAAAACTACCACGCCATGGGTCAACCTGTGGAAAGCAAAGTATGCCCTGAACATTTGCGACCAGGACAAAATCCGCTTCAGAGGCACCAGGGAAGGTTTCGCCATATGGAACCTAACCTGGCGCAACAAGCCCTGGATCTAGACACATAGCTTTTGGGAAATAAGGAATGGTAGAACCGCCCGATTCTGGGAGGATGCCTGGCAACAGGAACCTAGAATGGAAAAACCGAGCCAGGAGGAACTCCAACAGGAGACGATGGCGCAAGGCAAAACCCGAGTCTACCATTACTGGAAACAAGAAACAGATCGCAACAAATGGAGAAGGTTTCGCCATATGGAACCTAACCTGGCGCAACAAGCCCTGGATCTAGACACATAGCTTTTGGGAAATAAGGAATGGTAGAACCGCCCGATTCTGGGAGGATGCCTGGCAACAGGAACCTAGAATGGAAAAACCGAGCCAGGAGGAACTCCAACAGGAGACGATGGCGCAAGGCAAAACCCGAGTCTACCATTACTGGAAACAAGAAACAGATCGCAACAAATGGAGAATCTGGAAAACTCTCACCCCACAGACTAGAGACCAGACTGCAACAGCAGTGAAAGAGGTGGAGGAATTGGGGAGACGAAAAATTACAGTCACAGACGGAAATGACCAACTGATATGGGGGCACAAAGCTGACGGGGAATTCAATCTTAAAGAAGTACGCCACTATATAGCGGACCAGGACCAAGAAGACTCGACGCATCAATGGGACAAGCTCTGGAACAGCCCCCATTGGCCAAAAATAAAAATCTTCCAGTGGCTAATACTACACAACTGAATCCTAACTTGGGAAAACCTAAAGAAGAGAGGTTTCATAAGCCCTTCAAGATGTCATCTATGTGAAGAAAAGGAGGAAACAACGAACCATCTCCTGGATGAATGTCCCTACAAAGCAGAAGTCTGGGACTGGGCGACAGGCATCTTCCGACAGTAGAATAGGATCAGAGGTAATATTTCCACAACTATAAACACATAGAAGGAAAACTATAGCGAAAACGAAGAGGTGAATCTATGTTGGACCCTCATTCCCGACATGATCATTTGGGCAATATGGAAGGAACGGAACCGGCGCATCTTCAGGAACCAAAGATGGCCGGCAAGAAAGATCAAGGAAACAATAATATCCATGACAAGAGAAACGATACAGAGCCACAACTGTCAAACAGGAGGAGCGCAACTCACAGACCGGGATCTCAGAATTCTAGAGGCTTTTCAACTTAAAGAAGGACGCAACCCCAATCAGGTAAGACGGTTGTCGCAACTACATGTAAGTGAGCGCAACTGGAAACCCCCACCAGAGGGCTCCCTCAAGCTAAATTTCGACGGGGCGTCGAAAGGTAACCCAGGATGGACAGGTACGGGGGGAGTAATCAGGGGCAGTCAAGGAAAAATTATCCAGCTGTACAATGGAAGTCTGGGAAACTCAACCAACAACACGGTGAAATTTGGAGCCCTGGAGACCGGCCTTGAGATACTACATCGGGAAGGGATGACCAACGTCATAGTGGAAAGAGATTCCATGCTGGTCATCAACACAGTAAGGAAACTCCAAAACGGCACCAGAGTGGGAAAAATTCAGAGGCACTGGCGCTTAGCTTACTCCCTAAAAATAATTCAGGATTTGCAGACGGGGATCACAGTGGAGTTGCGCTGGGTCCGAAGGTCAGCAAATGGACTAGCGGATAGAATCGCGAACGAAGGGGTTGACAAGGAAAGATGAGAACTGGATTCCACATGGAGTAACATCTCGAATGGCCAGTTTTGGACAGACTATACCCAACTAGCGGCAAAGGACTATGACGGCAGTCAAAGTACGAACGACCACATCGACACTGAAGGCGCATAATTAATGGAAGGGCAAGTAGGATCCAGGCAGAATCCGATAGGCCACCATTTAAACACGAGTTACAATGCATATCACGATCACACCACAAGAGGAGGTACGACACCACGGTCCTGTCAATAGAATGAAGTACAGGGGTTGTCTGTGGGAGAGCAGAAAGGTTAATCCACAGACGGCAAAGGACAAAGATCAAAAGGATAGCCCATGGGCAGGAATGGGCACACCTCATCCACGCACAGATACGATGGGAGGAAATGATTGGCGTACAGCGTGCAAGGCAAAGGATTGGCGCAGGGACGACAGCAAGGTTCTCAAGCGCACACACTCTAAAACAGGGAAAAAGGACAAAAAGGTACACCTTTACGAGAGACGCATGATTACCAAGATAAGATCGCATCCAGGGAAACCCATTAAAAGAAGAAGCATCAGGGATAGCTACAGACCAGCGAGCAGTAATTACAAAGACCAAGAAGGGGCGAATAGAAGCGGAGGACGAAGTCAAGACAGAAGCCACTGCATTCAAACAAAGATGGTAAGAATGAAGAATACCCAGAGTAAGAGGGGGCCCAGGGGGAGGAACTTCCAACAAGTGCCCGGAAGATCACTAGGATGGAGCAAGCGGCGAGAGAGGCCAAAGGCACCTTTCTTAAGCAGGTCGATCCAAAGGGCAAAGCAGTCATCGACAGGTGGGAGCGAGAAGTCAACACCAAACACCAGGGCAAAGCCTAGACGGAACTCATCCAAGAAGCGGACGGGATAAGGGACACAGAGGCTACACAGCCCAGGACAACCCTCTACCACAAAACAGTAGAGGAAGCTTGGCGCACAAAAATGTTGATAAGTAAGCTGAGAGCTGACAAGAACGAGACCAGCAAGGTGGAAAACCATGGACACAAGAAGGAGCTCACAGAAATTATGAGCCGCCTCAGCAACCTAGAGGCCAGCGCAAGAAGAATAGCAGAGGACCAGAGGAACCAAAACGAAAAAATGGAACGAATGGCTGAACAATTCCACCTCTACCTTCGCTATGTCCATCACATGGACATCACTCCAGCAGACCAACGCAGAACACCAGCCAACATCAAAAAGACACGCACGGTGGAGCAGAAAAAGGAGAACAAGGCAAGAAAGGAAGGAGATGAAAGCCATCCAATCCTCTTGGACTAACGCAGCCTCAACCCATGGTCATTTTGTTTATCAGTGTCTGAGCAACCCTTGTTATACTTTCTTGGTTTTTATGTATATCTTATGGTACAGTTTTTTCAAATGAGTTCTCGGAGACTAGGTCGATTTCCCCGGGTGGCGACCCAGCCCTCCCCTCGCTTACGTAGACAGCGCAACTTCGGGATCCCTAATCTGGTTTCCTTTTTGGTAGATCAGGGGTTACCCCTCTTTTCCTTTTTGTACCATATTTTTCTCAGTAATATAGAATCTCAACTCACTTACAAAAAAAAAGTGTTGAATGGTGGCATGCTTAAACCACATATGTTATAGCAACGCGTAGTGGAACCTACAACCACACTTTGAATCATTCAAGCCTATGGACATTGATATCTATTTACAACCTATTTAAATATATATACACCATAGCCAAGATGAATATATATATAAATATAAATCTTAGCTATGGTAACGACAATAACAAGAATAGTGCTTAGTGCATCTTATATTTTACTTGATGATGCAAGGAGTGGGAAAATGTGTTATTATTAATATTGTTGGGGTTGAATATTTTAGTAAGCAGAGAGTGGTATCAAAGTACCTTGCTTGATTGTATAAGAGAATTGTAGAGTTAATTTGTTCACAGTACGACATTGAGCTTGGCACTATAAAGCCAACAAACCAAACACTAAAACCAAAAAAAAAGATAGAGATATGCACTCATGCCTTTGGTGAGTAACATCACAAGAAGCTTGAACTTTGTGTGACAAAGAATTGAAAAGACATTACACATTACTTCTAAAGTGAAGATCTATGTTGCCAAGACGGACGAGACACGGGCCTACCATTTACAAATTATATGGTATTAAAGCCCAAGTTCAAAAACACTTGGTGAACAGCTTGTATGATAAACACCCATAGTGGATAGTAGACAAGCAGCACTGCAAGGTCTAAAGAGAAGCAGAAAGCCAAAAATGGTAGGGACTTCTCATGAAGAATATGACAAGATCTGAAAGCCAAGTTTACTCAAATGGAGAAAAGCAATGTTGCATTCATAAAGATGGTAACACGACGACGGGTAATGAAACATAAGGAAGGACACTTAGTAAAGACTAAGCATGAAGAAGAAAAGGCTAACCCAGAAGATTCCATAGGCGAAAAGCTTAAACACTAAAGTTAAAACAATTGTCTTCCTTCATCTTCCAATATTCGATTTAAGGTTGATGAGAACATTGAAATACCAATGTATGATGGTCAAGCTAATGCTGAAAAATCCAATTGTTGGTTGAAACAATTAGAAATTTATTTGGCCTTTATCAAATCAAAGTAACACAACATATTCCCTTGGATGCTAGAAAATGTCCAAACATGCTCTGTTGTGGTGGGAGAGCTAATTAAATGCACTAAGGATAGATAAAAAGCCCGTGATTATAAAATGGGAGGATTTCAAAGTATTGTTGAAATCACAGTGCTATCCTATAGGCTATAAAGAGAAACACATCTCCTAAAATGGCAATACCTTTGAAAAAAATAGCGACAAGGTGTACAAGAATATACATTTGAATTCTGAAAGCAAGCCATCAAGTTGGGTATCTCTTTAGAAGAGCTTGGGGTGTTAGTGAAGTACCTTGGAGGACTATTTAGCCATATATTAAGGCAATTATAGCTCTTCAATGTGAAAAGCATAGATGAGGCAAGTAAGAAAGCTCTTAGAATTGAGTTGGACTTTAGAAAAGGACAACCGCAAAAGGGGCAATAAGATTGTCTCTGCAATCCGAAAAAGGAAAAATAACAGCCATTGCAAACATTATGACATGGATGGACACATGAATGACAAGTGTTGGAAACTTCATCTGGAATTGCATTCAAAGTGTAACCAATCCATGAAAGGAGCAAATGCATCTATGAACACAAAAAAGGCAGTGGTAGAAAACACCTCTGATGTGGATGAAGCCATAACCTGCACCATACTGCAACAGCAAAGGGCAAGTTAAGACAAAAATTGCACTATTCAATATCGAAATTCAAGTGAAGGACTGGAAAGTAAATGCTTTGTTTGACATTGGTTCTAAATGTATTCTGATTTTCAAATCTTTAGAAGATGAGCTTGGTCTAGAAGCTTATGATTTAGCATAATTGGTTCGTTGGGTTAGATCCATGAGAAATTTTCCATGACAATCACCAAGAGATCCAAAATCAAGTTTGCCATTAATGTTGATCATGCTAATGAAGTAGAATATGAAGTTGCACCACTAGATGCTTGTGAAGCGATGTTTGGTGGCCCATACCTATGGGATAGGGATGTCACTTCTTATAAGAAAGAGAACAAAATATCAATTCGTTAAAACGATGAAACAAGGGAAAACAAACAGCGTGATTGGGGCAAACAAACAGCGTGATTGGAGCAAACAAACAGCTTGTTGGACCAAAAGTCTCACACTAGGAAGTATGATTTGAAATGAATCTGCAACAAACAATGAATGGATTTAATGGCTCAACTCAAATGCAAGACACTCAACAAAACAAGAAGAATGGCTATGGAAGCGAAGCTCGAGGCTACAAAGTCAATAACAAGGTCAGAGGATGCCGCTGACAATGTGAAGGGCACCACACTTATTCAATCCACTATTGCTCACCTCTAAAGTGCCACATTGCCAACGAAAGCACAAAAGAATTAAAGAATTAAAAAGAAGACAAATAACAAAGGGAGTTTTGATATGAATGCTCACAATAAAGAGACAAAGGAGAGGAAGAGTGCTTGAGTTAGGGAGTTGAATAGTGGGGGACACCTAGCCTTCCCACTAATCCCAACAAAGCCAACACCTCCTATCACCCCATTCACAACATTTGAGAAGGGGCTCTTTGGCAGAGAAGAGAAGGCACTACTCCAGAGAAACAAAACACCATTGTAACCTTACAATTGTTGAGATTTAAACATTGAGCAAAGCTATTCAATGCTACATTTTTTCCTTCAAGTTTCTCAAGTGTAAATTCTATTGTTTATGGTGTTTAATTGCTATGTGGTTGTGGTTCTTTGTATATACTTGTTTTAGTTATGGTGTCAAATCATTGTTGGATTCAATTACTTGCTTGTTTGTTGTGCAAAGCATATGCACAACATTGAATTGCATAATACACTACCTACAAAGCGTATAGACTACCCACAGATTGAATTCACCTTCACCTTTAATCAAAATGTTGGTTGGTTTTCCACAAACAATTGGTTGATTGCTTTATTGTTGGGTTCAATTTCATGCTTGTTCAGTATGAAAACTGCATGCTATAGCTTGATTTCTCTTTGAGGGCATCACTAGTCTACCCACAGCTTAATTCCCCTTTGATTGGATCGTTGATTTATGCCTACAGTATATTTAGTAAGTGCTAGATCATTAGGCTTGGTGTTCCTTAACTCCTAGCTCTATTCCACACTTATAGTCAAGGTCTTTTCCTTAAGCATGCTTGCAGCTAGAGATTATATGCCTATACAAATTCTCATACTTAGTGATTAGCTTAATTCTCTCAATACCTTTGCTTTATCACTGGTATAAGAATTGTGGCTTTGAATGTTGTGTAAACCAAATACTACAGCCTTTTGTGTATGGGCATAAACTCATATATATGTTTAATTAAGTATTGAATGGTGCTCCGCATAAACCATATATGTTATGGCAATGCATAGTAGATCCTATGGCGACCCTTTGACTTGTTCAAGCCCGTGGGCATTGATATCTATCTACAACCTATACCTACAACCTATCGCCCTCGAGACCGTGTGTTGAGTAATTACCTACAGCCTCTTCATATGGGTTTATAATTACTATCGCCTCTTCATATGGCTTATAATTATAAGTGTGTGTGTGTGTGTGTTCAATCCCTCGTGGCTATGGTGATTGCGGTAACAAGAATGGAGCCAACTGCATCATTCATTTTACTTGATGATGTAAAGAGTGGGCAGATGTGTTGTTAAGATGGCTGGGTTTGAATATTTTAGTAAGCAGGGTGGTATTCAAAGTATCTTGCTTGATGGTATAACAGAATTGCAGAGTGGATTTGTTCACAGTTTGGCAGTGAGCTTGGTAATGCAAAGCCAACAAACCAAGCATTGAAACCAAATCCGAAACAGAGATATCCATTCATGCTAGTGGTGAGTAGCATCTCAAGAAGCTTGAACTCAGCTTGACAGAGAATTGCAGAGGCATTACACATTAATTCCGCAGTGAAGATCCATGTTGGTGAGACAGACGAGCCTACCATTTACGGATCATAGAGGGTATATTTTAATAACAGTTAATATAAGTGTTCATCCAACCCAAACAGTTTAGAGTTTAGAAATTTGATAGAACCCTAATAAGTAAAGGGCATAAGGAGTTTACATAATCTGCATCCACCAGGTCAACCTATAATGTTACAAAATGGATTCTTGTATCTCCAATTATGAAAATTGCTCCCAGCAAAATCATTTATTTTTCCATCACAATTAAATGAATGATTGCGGACAAGACATGGATGCAAGCTAAACAAAGGAGCTAACCATGAGAAATTTTTAATGAATTAGGGAAACACTAAATAGTAGCAGAAAAGAGCTACAAAGTCGTAGAGAAGGACAAAGAAGAATGAAGAAAGGATAATACTATGATTCATAAAACCATATTAAGTACACTACTAATAAAATCTGTATTTTTGATGAATTTATTCAAGGAATGTTCAACTCCATTGTGAAGCATTGTCATGACTCATAGGGTAGGAGAAGTATGGGGAGGTTTGGAAAGTAAAGAAAAATAGGAAAATGCAGCTTAAAATTGCTGCAACAGAAAAATGTAAAGAAGCACGGGAAAGCACAGCTTAATAGTTGAAACAGAAAAATAAGAGAAGGTGCACCTATACAAGCATTCAACAAATTGAAATTCAGATACTTCAGATTCAGATGATCACTAAATTTACATTTCAATAGAAAATAGAGTTTATGCACATTAGATCTAGTGTCTTCATTTCTAAAGTAAATTGTTGTGCATTAGAGCCATTGAATATTTAGGAAACTTCTGTGACAGTAAAAAAATCGGCTCTAAGTAAATAACTGCACCTAGAATCTGAAACACTTAAATTTCAGTGGTCAAATATTGAGGCTGTGTGACACAGTAATAAGTGACATGTTCAGTAGATAGCATTGAGGCTTTGTGATAATTTAAGATTACTACACATGTATAATGGTTGACATGTGGAATTATGTTTCCCGTGTAGCCTTCTGAAGATAAAACACGAAATGACCATCTTATCATGGGTATGTCTACTATCTAGTTGAAAGGCAGGGCTAACTCAAACCAAAGAATCCACTTAAGAGATTGCTCGAAACAGTTTAAGGATTTTGGCTTCAACACAAGAGTTCTCCAAAAGCGCTGAACATCATATTTAGAAAGTTTGTTAACATGTTCACCTGCAAAGGAATATCTCAGGAAATGCCTGTTGAATGACACTCTTGTGAATATATCTGGATTGGATTGTGGCTTGTATAAAAAGGAATGATAAATTATATCTTAACTTAATTCCTTAATTTTGGGATTTAGAGAAAATTAAGTTCCATTTCTTTCACTTCTTTCCAGTACGTAGAGGTTTTGAAAAAGCCATGTACCTTGTAACTAGTCTGCTAGGCAGTCATTCAAAGAAAGGCAAATTTCAAATCACAGTTAATATCAACAGTAATGCAAGAATCCACATCCAATGCATCCTCGGCAAAATTGAGGTATGAATGTCTCTTTCCACATGGAAATTCTTAATGTGTGGAGATATTTCACGTGGGAGCTTATGTCAATTGGGATTAGCTCGGGTGGTTGGAAGGAATGATTGTTATCCTCCCCAACTGGGTTCAATTTCCACAAGTGACATGTTGAGCTCATAACGAATATATTGTTGAAATGGCTTCGAACCTTGTTGTTGACTGGCCTTGTGCCCTAAAAATTCTAGGGTTAACCCCAGGTACCATCCTCGAAATGAGGGGAAGTACTCGGGGGTTTTCCCTGGGATTTATAACCTGGAAATAAATTTCATGTGGGAGCTTATGTGCAATAAAATCCAACATCTATAAGCAATAACACATGCATGTAGACTGAGGCATCAACACCTAGGTGAATTTAAGTCTAAGGTCCATTCTGTTAAGTTTGGGATTCAAAGAATTCATGAATAAATCAAGAATTTACACTAATGGTATGATATACAATACTTACTTCAGAAGTGAAGTTACGAATGCTACTTTCTGCATATAAATTCTGAACGTGTCTATATATTTCATCTGGGGATTTTTGTGAAATACAACCCAACATTTGTAAGCAATAATAACTGCATGTAGAGCCCCGATGCCTTGGTGAATTTAGGTCTAAGTTCCATAGAGTTGAGTTCAGCACTCCAGAATCAGCTATCCATGAATAATCAAGAATTTACACCAACAGTACAATAAAATACTTCTTAATTAAACGAAACCCTGGTAGAAAAATCTAAAGCTATCATTATCTTAATCAACTTTGTCTGTAATCAAAATACGGACAGGTTGAATAGATTAACACAGTAATCCTATGGCATACAACTTAGTACAGTTCTGCTGAATGACGAATATCTGAAAAATAATTCTTTATTAATCAAAAGAAAATGTTGAGTTCACCAAGTTAAGCCAAACATTCTATATGATTAAGGCCTAAGGCCTTGTCCAGACTGAGTAAATGTCATTCGGACACTATGCAGATTTTCATTCTAGTGTTTAGCAGGAAAATGCAGCTTGAAACAAGAGTAAGACATTTCAAGACCTTGCCCAGTCAGAGCTCAGTCGGGTTAGACCTTTCAGGACCAATTCGTTGATTCTTCTAACAAATGAAGGGTTGACCTTTCAAGACGTTATTTAACAAACCACTAACACAAACTCATTAATAGATTAATATAAGAATACAAACCGTAACTGAATAACAGAAACAGTTCAATTTATAAGGAAAGACTCCCATGTTAAGCAATCACATATCCATAAAACAAATACCCGTGTCTAGAAAAATGGATTTTCGAAGAACCCAAAAATCAATTTCCATTCAATACACTGCTAGGACCCATGGGACCAACTCCGACAGCCCCAGAAATATACATTTTCATCAAATATAATACATATTTTTCATTTGGAAAAAATTCAAAAAAACAAAATATAAAACCCTAAACTTTTGAACCTCATATAATTCAAAAGACCTGTGCGTCTGCTGCATCAGCAACAAGGGGCAGCCTAGGGATCTGACCCAGAAGGCACGAGGTCGAACCGTATACAAGGCAAGTTAACAGGAAAAGAAAAACAGTACTATCAAAACTCGTCAACAGATTCAAGCCAAACCCTTCACCAGGCACAAACGACCGTTCAACTATTTCAGGAAAAATGAGGAGAATATCTAGCACAATTGCTTGCATTGTATTAAACCTCACGTATCTGCTTATATTAGGGTTTCGTACAACGGCAAAATAAAGCGTGAAAAACACGAGAATTGAAGCATAGGGGTAGCTCTTGTAAACCTTAATGGCGGGGAAAAGGGGTTCCAGAAGAGCCTGTGCAACAGGAACTTGAGTTAAGAAAAACCGACCGTATTGAACTCCGTCGAAGAAGGGGAGAAAATACCCCACGGCTGCAAGTAATCGGTCCGAGGCGGGCACTGGACTGCTTCCTTTAGCACGAACGATTACTAGCGACTTTCTTTGAGAATTGAACCTGAGACGTCGTGCTCCTCGCAACTGGATGGAGTTGGGGGTTTTGATAAATGGGGATTGGAGGGGTGCTGTGATTTTGTAACCAGCCAGTGGTATTGAGAGTGAGATGGTCATGGTGGATGGATAGAAGTTTAAAAGCTTCAGAGCTTATCTTTTTCAGATTCTCCACGGGGTTCCATGCTTATGAAGATTTCCTCTTTGAACATCAATACGATGAATAATATTCTATGGTGCT
>JASDQU010171197.1:0-20085 GCA_032191745.1 Picea mariana
CGAGATCCTGTGATCTCCCCTTTGCCTTGCACTCCACCTTCGACAGCCTGTCGAAGTCCCAAAAATAGGTCAAACCTAACCAATCCTCAAAACTTGGTTAAGGGCCAATGGATCCCCAACACTCACCTGTGACTCGTCCCAAGTCACTCTGATCTAGGTAGCTCAATTTCAAAAGACTCGAGCTTCTTCGAATTGTTGTTGTGCCACAACCTCCTATTCAACAAACTCTGATATGATTGCTTCGCTGATAGGTCTGTCTAGGCATTGTTCAACTGCAATGACAACTTTCTCCAGTTCTACTCCTCGGCCTTCGATCTTTGTGAACAGTTGGTAAACATCATCCTGTACGGGTTGGAGCCTCTGAGTCACTTCCATGACTTTGCTCTAAATGGTTTGGACCTACTGTTGGGCAATGCGCTGCTCTTGGGATGGCTTCATCCTTTCAACATCTGACAGGGGATTCAACTGCGCCTGTATTGTTTCTGCTTGATACTTCACCTCTTGGATCTGTGACTCTAGTGCCTTTAGTTATGGATTCTTAGTGAGTCACTCATACGTCTGGGCACTGCAATCACTCAACTGCTTACATTCCATGGCGAGGCCCTTGATTCTTTCAACTGCGCTTCAGGAAGTTGCTTCTCTTTGATCCCTTACATCCTGCGGAGTGTCGAGCACTGTGCGGAGCTCTAAGTCTGCTATTCATTTTTGTAGCTACTAGATAGCTTTTGCGAGATTCTCTACTTGATGCATGACTCAGTATTCTTCCTGTGGTTCTAAGCCTGTCACAGAGCGAAGTGCTCTGTTGACTGCTTCTTTCACTTCGACTTACTCTGCGAGCAATTGTTCCTTTTCTTGCTAAATTTGTGCTTTCCCCTTTTCAAACTTCATCTAGAGAGAAACCTTTTCCTACTCTACAAGTCAGTGTTGTTCTATGAGTACTCCTTGCACTTGCTTCAAGGCTTGGGTGGCTTGTTTATTTTCTTCTTGTGCATGACGAAGGCGATCTTCGGTCGCATCAACTAGTCGATGGAGTTGGGTTGACTCATCTCCCAACTCGGGTTCTCCCGATTGCAGGGACGTAGTGGACACTGCACGACTAGACTAAAGGGCCTATTGTACCCCTCAGAGTTCAACCTCAATTCTATCATACATTTCCTCCTTCTTAGCTTATTGTTTCTCCATGATTTCCTGCGAGACGTCATGAAGTCAAAATCATCCGTAGTGAGTACAGTTTGCATCTTGGTCATGGTGGCTTTGGATTTCTTCCAGGAAGAAGGTTTCGGGGGAGAAACCTTCCTCTTCTTTAGGGGATTGGTCTCATCTCTAGGCGGTGTTACTTCTCCTTGTTTCTGTTCAGCTTCTTTTCCATTTATCTCTTCTACTTCATCATCACCCCCTCGGTTAGGTGATACTGAAGCAGTCTTTCTTGAGGCACTGCTTAAGTCTTGGACCTCTTCGGTCTTCTTCCTTCTTCCGGGTTCGGGTGTATCATGTTCTTTGTGCATGCTCTCTGGGCTGTCAAGGTCAAACATCTCTGCAAGGTCTGCGGGAATAAGGAGGTATGTCGACCAGTCCTTAGTGATATCCTCAAGGTCCTCTTCCTTGAGCTTGTAGTATGACTGAAGCTCCTCCTTATGCTCATTTGCTCGCGCTATAATGTAGATGAAGTATCAATCTTCATGGAATTTCATCAGTGGTTAGAACCTCTGCAGGGTGTTCGGAGTCATGTGAGGTTTAGCTTCGATGGCTCTCTTCATTTGGAGGTAATATGTGTAAAAAACAACGTTTGACTACCACTGTTTGCTCATATTTCTCAAGTACCAGAGCATTGTGAATTTCATAGCAAGTGGCTCGAATGGATCGATGTCCGAGAAGGTCGCACCTTCCGGCATTTCCCAAGAAATAAACGCGATGAGGATCAGGAGCCATCTAAAATGGAATCCATATCCCTGTTCCTGTGCTTAGTGGCAATCCAGTTCAAGTTGATTAACTAGGTACTTCACCCATTTCATTTGTAGACCTTCCACGCACTTCCCTTCAAGGTCAACAACAAAGCCTGTGACCTATGTGGGTCGGTTCTTCCTTACTATATTTCCTTTAATTAATTGGCATGTTAGGTGCACTGCACCATTTTGGATGGAGGCTACCTTTTAGCCTCATGTCCCCTTCTCAACATCGTCGTATGTATCCTTGATATTCTGTGCTAGTGCATGATCTATGGATTTTCGTCGATAGAAGTCCTACGGATCAGGTCCTTGCATGCTCAATCCTGTGATCCTATGGATCCGCGTCATATCGAATGTGATACGAAGATCGAGCCATAAGTAGCTTCCATGGTAACATGAAAGTAGTAGCTTGAAACAAACATTAACTTCCTGGTGCCTTCCAAACTGTGGGATTTTCATTACATTCAGTAGGGTGGACTGTGCGAGGTTCATCGTCCATGACTGGGGTATTATCTTTGAATTCTTCCCCTTCATCTTGGTGAAGTATTTGTATGGGGCGAGCATCCTATGGTTCTTGCAATCTATGAGGTTGAAGTCACTGAACTTCAACGTTGTGATCTTGTCCTGTTGTGCTCTTACTGTGTGTATCCCCTTCGGGAGGTACGCAGTAACCATGGTGTACTCAAAATCTCTTGGCACACTATCTTGACTCACCGCACTAGCTAGAGGTGGGATGTANTATTATCTTTGAATTCTTCCCCTTCATCTTGGTGAAGTATTTGTATGGGGCGAGCATCCTATGGTTCTTGCAATCTATGAGGTTGAAGTCACTGAACTTCAACGTTGTGATCTTGTCCTGTTGTGCTCTTATTGTGTGTATCCCCTTCGGGAGGTACGCAGTAACCATGGTGTACTCAAAATCTCTTGGCACACTATCTTGACTCACCGCACTAGCTAGAGGTGGGATGTAATTGGGCAATATGGTTGAGATCAACTTTTCATTTTCTAGGTCATCTCTGTGCTTGGTTCTCTTCTCTGTTGTTGGTCGGGATGGTCTAGATCCGCGAGTAGTCGATGGAGAGGCTTTCACTCCTCTCATCGATGATGCTTGTATACCGACATACATTACTCTTTCATTCATGAGGTCGATGAGTACCTCCTACATAGACTCTTCGACTACACCAAGTTCTTCGGACATACACACTTGTGGTTGAATCCCTCGGGTTTGAAGAGTAACTAGTCAATGCAATGGGACGGATGGTGATAGTGCAATGATCACTGTGGAGAATCAAATAATATGCGGGCTCAAATTGACAGTTAGCAAAAGTGTTCTCGGTGCAAGGTTCGACAGAATAAATAGATAACGAAGCAACGAATCTCTCCAATGAGCGAGAAGCCTCCATTAACTCAATTATGTCTATTATGGCACGGTCCCAATGGTCTGATGGCAAGTTTTTTGACCATAAATGCCTTTATACCCATTCGGGGTGTCGGTCTAATGATTATACTATTCTCAACGACTATATTTCTTCGCTATGGTGAAGTGCCATGTGATGTTGTTCTGATATCCTAACGAAGTTCCTATTTTGTAAATTTTCCCTTTGTGAAGTTCCCTCTGGAACCTTCTGTAACTTTTCGATCTTTTATCTCTTCTTTTTGAGATTTTGAGCCTTCTTTCCGGTGAGCTTCGTCTCGTTATTCCTCTTTCCATTCTGATTCTTGTCTTCTTTTGGCATAGTAACTCCGCGCTGCTGATATTCTTTCGTAGGGTGCATGGGTAATACTTCTTCTCTAGCTGGGGTAGATTCTCTACTCTCCTGTACCTCATGTTTCCTTCCAACTTCGACATCCAAGTCTCTGGTCCTAAGTAGCTTCGATCTGTTCTCCTTTTCTTCAATCAACTACGCAATCCTCCTAGTCATGAAATCTTTTAATTCTTTCTTTTTCTTCTCTAAGACTTCTTCTTCTTTCCTTCTAGTCTGGTCCTTATCGATCCAAGGTTTTCCTAGTAACATAGTAAATGGACTGATGTTCTCAATAAATTTAACAACTTCAATATCTTCCTCTGTCCAAGTTCCATGAGCACTCATAGATATCTGGGTAAGTCTTCCATGTAGGGTTATCAGTTTTCCTATGAATAATCCTATTCCTCCCAATGAAGGAATCATAGTAGTCTCCCCTAAAAGTTCCCAAGTTCTTTCTATCATGATATTCACCTGTGTTTTCTCATCCAGAACACGGTCAATTTCGAAGTCTCATATTCTTTCTTCAATGCACTCTTTTTCTTTGAAGATCTCTGATAAGTTGATATGTCGGTGGTCATTCAAGGTTTCTTTCATCGATAGCAATACTTTCTCTGATTCTTTCTGGGGTTCTGCCATAATCTAAGTTTTTGGTTCTACCTTAGGGTTTTCTTGGTTCATATTCATTCTTTCAACCTTAGCAATCATTCTAGGGAAATCCAATACTTCATGGCCCATAGCTCTACAACAAAGACAACTAGATCTTCTACCAGGGCATTCCTTAGCCAGATGTCCCGGTCTTCTGCAACTATAACAAAGGGTTAATCCTTGTTTTCTTTTAAATGATCCCAACCTTTCCTCTACTATGCACTAGTATCATAGTAGCTAACCTGCAAAAAAATCTTTCTAGGATCCTGCATCCATTTTTTAGTCCAAAAATTCTCTCTATGCATAGGTATAACATATCTTTCACTATTCTTATCTGATATACTCATATCAAATCTTCTTTCATCTATCAGTTCCCTAGTTTTCAAGATAGGACACATCTTATCAAACATACCTAGATCCATACTTTAGAAACAAAAATTTCTACTAATCTTATCTTCAACAGAGCACAAAGCTTCTAGATATAAAAAATTTCACTATTCTTACCTTTATCGGAGCATAGATCTTGCAGATCTTACCTCTTTAAGAAAAAATTCTCACTTTTACCAAGTTCTTAGAGCACAAAGCTTTCAGATCTTACCTCTTTTCTTCAGACCTGACCCTTCTTCTTGGCATAGAGCTTCACAAGTCAAGTTGAATGCTTCGCACTAGGGAAACAGATCTATGCACAGAGCTTTCACAGTTTCAGGTCAGATCTTCGCACATATCTTCTTCTTCCTCGGCTCCCAACAATCACAGTTTCAGTCCTGGAAACGGAACCATTTGTTGGCATAGGGGCAGACCCAGAGTTCAACGCTACAATAATGCACCAGCAAAACCCTAACTACCAGCCCTTTCAGCAACACCTGCGAATCAGATGAAGTCTCACCCGAGGTAGAGGCAGGGGTGGTTCCAGAACTCCAGTGTCTACAACCTTAGCTGGGACACATATCTTTGATTGTAACACCTTAACAGGGCACTTAGTAGTTATATTTCATCAATATCTAGTCTTAGTTTACAACGCAGTTAAACCCTAATTACAGAGCATTGCAGTATTTAACCAGATCTACTATATTCAAGCACTAAGCACATCCACATAGGCCAGATCTAGTATTCATCCATATTATTAAGCACATAGCATTAACATATCTATCTACCATTCATCTATATCGAAGCATTAAGAAACCTAACCTATAAACACATCAATACATCGCACAAAGCAAAGTAACACAACATGCACGTGGTTCAACCCCACCTTGGGGCTACGTCCAACAACTCTTCATCTTATTTATTAGCTTCTTCAGTCAGTTACGTGCATAGAGCCACAAAAACCCTACTCCACAGAGGATAGGAGATCTACGCACTTCACTAGAACCTCCTTCCCAGGGCTAGGTTACAACACTAAGCCTCTTCTCAATCTCTTACACTCTCTTGCACTAAGCTCTGCAAGCCTCATACATTATGCACAAAAGCAATCTCCACTCAACACTTAGCACTTTTGATCACATAGATCGAACTACTTCCTACATCGCTCAAACTTCTATTTATACTTTACAAAATAGGCCTAAGCATGGGTAAACCCATGGGCCGACATCCCCATACACATTACATAATCTTGAATCCCAAAAAAGGCCCTAAAAGGGGCCAAGATCTCGCGATCTTCACTTCGTCTTGTGCTCCGCCTTTGACATCCTGTAGAAGTCCCAAAAATATGTCAAACTTGACCAAGGATCCTCAAAACTTGGTCAAGGGCCAACAAGATCTTAGATCTCATCCCTTTCTTATCCTGACCTTCCACTTAAATAAATCTAATGGTTGTTTTTCCTCTGGATCGGTGATCCAATGACCACTTCTGATCTTCCTTCTGAGCTTCTGATCTCTCCAAATTAGAAGGATTTATAAGTGTTCACGGGTCTCGACCTTTTCTCCTCTTGCGATTCTATCTCTTGGACCTCATTTGTACTTCTGGAAACTGCTATCTCTCATGAGCTTTGGCAATGAAGTTAACCTTGGCCCTGGCGCACACTTGAGCTCTTCGTGCAACTCTGCGTTATTCCTCTTGAGCTTGATTCCTTCTACAAACTCATGAATTCTAAGGAATCCCATGTACGCTCCTTGTTGCCTTCATGATAGCCTCTGGCTATCTATAAAATCCAACTCTCTGCCCTGTGCTCATCCTTTTGAGATTGTATACAACAATTTCTCATGGTTTCGTCATTCTCGATGCTATCATTGTTTCTTTGAACCTGTTTGTCGTCATTGCTGCCAATATTTCATCGTCGTTGTTGTTCTTTCCATCAATGACAAGAACACTCTACTTGTAAACATGCCATTATTTTTGTTGTTCTTGCCATCAATGGCAAGCACACTCTGCCTGTAAACATGCCAACAATCTCCCCCTTTGGCATTGATGGCAACTCTGAAGGACTTCACTGTTCTACTTAGTTATCCAATTGTAGCATCCAGACCACACCTTTTCTCCCCCTTTGACATCAATGTCAAAGAAAACATGCTCCCCCTAATATGTTGCATTACTTTTTGGAGGTATCAGATATTCAACCAACACAAACTTCCCCTGATAGGATGGACTCTCTTAGGTGAGAGAAGGGATGACACCCAACTTCTGATGGAGATATTCAAATGGTGTCTTGACTAGGGGTTTACTAAAGATGTTTGTAATTTGTTCCTTGGTTGGAATTTAATGAGCATGAACAATCTTATTGGTGACCTTCTCTCTCAGAAAATGGTATTTTATGGGGATGATCTTGTTCTTGGAATGAAATACTAGATTCTTGGACCTGTTCATCTTCATCTTTAGCTGTGTCCTCTATAGTAGGCTCAATATTTCTCACCTCTCTGACTAACACTCCTTCATCAACCTTTAAATAAATGAAATCAACTAATTTATACAATATTTTATTAAAGCATCTGTATTCTTTACCATTGGTATTATATCCTAAGAATATGCTTTCATTAGCCCTGTCATCATACTCACCTCTCAACTACTCCATTTTGCTATGGAGTTCCTGGGATTATGTATTCTCTCCTGATCTTGTGTTTATCATAGAATTCCTTGAAATCACTTGACATAGATTCTCCTCCTCTATTTGATCTTATTGCCTTTAACCTGTTTCTTGTTTGATTCTCAATTAAATATTTAAATATTTTAAATTTCTTAAATGCTTCATTTTTCCTTTGAGACAAGCAACCCAAGTGAGTCTGGAGTAATCATCAAGTGAGTCTGGAGTAATCATCAATGATCAGCATGAAATAGTTTTCTTTCCTTGTGCCTTCCTATCTTGATGGTCCTCATAAATTCATATGAACTAATTGGAGTGGTTTCTCTGTTGAAGTAAAGCTCTTTGGATTTAAACCGTGTCCTGGTTAGCTTTCCTACTTTGTAGCGTTTACAAACAGAATCTTGTGGCTTTCATAATTTTGGAAGAACTTTTACTACCTCAATATTTTTGAGCTTGATTAAGTGGTCAAAGTTTAGATGTCCAAATCTCCTATGCCATAACCACCTTTCATCATGTTTTCTTAGATGACACTCTTCTCTATCTTCTTTCAACACACATGCATTATTATCTGTCCTTATGCCTTTAGCCACCACTTGTCCTAATTTTACATTGTTCACCTTACAATCTTTGGAAGTGAATACCTCTTCACAGCCTCTGTCACACATTTGACTTATACTGAGCAAATTATGTTTCAGACCATCTACAAGCAGAACATCCTGGGCATCTCCTTTGCCATTACTCAAACTCACCATCCCTTTACCCTTGATTTTACCTGGTTCATCATTTCCAGAGGTCACATTTCTTGTTTTTCTTTTACTTATAGATAGAAGCTCATCCTTGTCTCCATTCATGTGCTTGGAACATCCACTGTCTATATTCCAGGGGTCTGTTTGTTTTTGAGCTGAAAGTAATAGACCACATTTTTCACTATCTTTCTTTTTCTATGTGTTGGCATTTCTAGCTAAGAGCTTTATCATTGGATCTGCTTTGTAATTCTTCAGATGGGATTTTGCAGCTTTGTGGCCGAAGTTATGAAAGCTATAGCATTCGAGCTCATCATTCAATAGGTCAAAGAGTTGGTGCATCGTTGTCTACTCATTGACTGTTTAGTTCTATGTTGCAAAGATTGTTTATTTCTTGACCTCCTCAGTTGCATGTCTCTAAACTTAATTTGACAATTTGTAATCTTATGACCAAAATTAGAGTAGTAAAAACAGTAACCATGGAAGAAATTTTGGTACCTAAAGGATGGCCTTCTTCTTGGAATTTGTTTCTCCATCTTCTGATATATTTGTTTTTTATCATGGATCATCTTTTCTTTATTAGCTTTTGGTGACATATTACTCACATGGTCTGATTGTCTGCTGACTTGGAACTTGATCATATTTATTTGCTCTGTTCTTTCTGGTTGTTTGTTGTTTGAACCACTTACATAACCTAAACTGGTCTTCAACAAAGGAGATCTCTGTTTTCTCAGAATTTTGTTTAGTTCTGCTGAGGCTTTAATGCTTGGAATATTTTGGAGATATAATACTATAAACTTCTCCATCTCTTTTCTGGTTTTTACTACCTCTTCTTCCAAGGATTCACATCTTTCCTTCTTCTCTGATAACTGTTGTTTCAGAGTGTCCTCTATTTTTTTTCCCTCTTCTAACTCCACTTTTAGCAGGGCAAGGTATTCATAAGGTTTTTTACCATCCTTTTCAAACTACATCAACAACTTTTTTTGTTTTCTTTTCTTAAGTCTGAGTCTGTCAATCTCTTCTAAAGAACTGATTAGTTCACCTTCCACATCAACCACATGTTCTTCATCATTAACATCACTTCCTATTATTTTATTATTATAATCCTCTTTGGCCATAAGCATAAATTCATTAACCTTATCTTCACAAGAAGGGTCACTATATGTGTCTCCTGAAGAGTCATCATTGTTCACACATAATTTTTTTTTTTTATCAAATCTCTTGGATTTGTACTTCTCTTCACCTTCAGAGTTCTGGTCCTTCTTTTTGTGTGGACACTTAGAAGCAAAGTGACCTATCTTCATTTCATATGCAGAAAACGTTCCTAGAAGTTGATCAAAAGGTAGAACTTTTAGAACATTAAGTTCTTCTATAGAAGAGACCTTTGGGTTGAACCTATCTGGCAAAGATCTCAAAATTTTATGAACTAAAGAGGCTTCGTCAATTTTTTCACCAAGCCCTTTCATTTCATTTACTAGTTTTTCAATTCTCAAAAAGTACTTCTCAACAGTTTCATCATCTCTCATCTCTAGCTGTTCAAACTGTAATCTTTAGGTTTGAAGCTTGGCATCCATTACCGTCTCATTACCTTCATAATTGCTAATGAGTTTGTCCCACATTTCTTTGGCAGATTCTAAGTGCATAACTTTTACAAATTCTACTTTTGCAAGCCCACTTAGAATAACATTCATAACCTTAGCGTTGAAGTTGAATTATAGCTTGTCATCCTTAGAAGCTAGTACAACTGGCTTTACATAACCAGTCTCTACCCCATTCCAGACATTTGTACCCAAGGCCATTATGTAGGTTCTCATCCTACCTTTCCAGAAGGCAAAGTTTGTTCCATTGAATAGAGGGACCTTGTTGGTTGAATTTCCTTCATGGATAGTCATGTTTAATATCTAGGATCTACACTTAAATAAATGGAACTTTCTCTGATACCAATTGTTGGAAAACTTAGAGGGGGGGCTGAATCAGTTGTTAATGTTATTAAACAATTATGCCCATTTTAAACTCATTACAAAACACTCAATGATGATCACAATAATGCAGGGAAGTAACAATAGAATATTCAACATCAATCACACACATGAAATATACAGAGACAGATATTCACAAGGAAACCCATAAAGGGATAAAACCTCTTCTTCTTGATATGATAAGCAGTCTTTATTTTCTGTACATTATCATTCTTATGAGAACCAACTCCTTTTGAGGCTACCACCTCTGTTTTACAATTAGAAAATTGTTGAGAGCACCAACTCTATGGTTTCTCTAGAACCCACTAGAAGGAAGCACCAACTCCCTTTGTGTTCCAGCACCAACTGGATGGAAGCACCAACTTCCAGTCACATAGGCACCAAACTATACAAGCTACAACTTGCTGAGAGCACCAACTCTCTAGATTCTCTATCACCCACTAGAACAAAACACTAACTCCTTGAGTGTTACAGAACCAACTGGATGGAAGCATCAACTTCCAATTACACAAGCACCAACCTGTATAACAGAGAACAATAGTTCTCCCTTTCACCACCCTACCACCTTGGTTTTTCTGGCTACAACCAAATGGAAGCTGCAACTCCCTATGTTCAAGAACCCACTTGAAACTTTGAGGACAATAGTAGTCCCTATAACCACCCTACCACCCTGAGATATAAATCTTTGTTACTGAAATTTATTATAGTGATACAATATCTATCAATGACTTACCAGTCTCATCACTGTTCTGCTACACTGCTTTTCTCTGCTTGCATCAGTGTCTTCCTTCTTGCATCTTCTTGCGATTTTTGTTCTTCTTCTCTGTCTCTGCATTCCCACTTCGTCTTTCTCTTCCTCTCTTACATATGCCTTTTGTTCTATGTATTTCTTCTATGCTTTATTCTCTATGCACCATTTCCATTCTCTGCTCTATGCCTCTTTTGTGTTCTTCATCTCTTGATTCTACCTACTTCTACTTGCATGAATAACTCTCAAAAGAAGCAACCATATCTTCTCTGTTCTACATATATTTATCATGCCAAGTCCTTTGCCAGATCATACACTCAACTCTTCATCCTCTGTGTTGATTATGATGAGTCTGTTCTTCATCAGTGGTCATTATCCTGATATTCTTTGGCTTCTTTGGCAATTACAGTCTTCGACACTTTTCCATCTGTCAATTGGTTCTATGATGAGACTTCATTCTACTAGCAATTACCTCGAGACTCTTCATCTCCTTTGGAAATCACCCAGAAGCTCTTCGAATTCTCTGGCAGATACAATCACTCCGTTCTGTCAGTTACAGAGAGTCATTTTGGATTATTTGGCTTCTAAGCCCCTTCCTTCACGTGACCATCGACGGTGAACATATGCCTAACCAACAAGTGCTTCATGACTCACGACTTTAGGAATATTGGTATGAGACACCTCGATTCTCCCAACTTTCGATATCTGAAGTGGAGCTTAGCGACATGATATATCCTCCTTTAATCTTTGCTAATGTGATCATGGTTGTGACCACAGGCCTAACTTCCAAGCGCTTCACGATCTTGGTCTAGCGAGTGTTAGCTCCTTATTTCAATATGACCTTGGGTGATGATCTTATGTGACCACACGATTGTGGGCGCATACAAAGGCGGTTTGAGAGAAACCCACTTTTCACCCCGAAATTCACTACAAATCTCCATGTGTCCTTTCTCCAAAACTGTGGTTTCGATTGCGGCCCGCCTTCAAAATTGTAAAGTTCGCACACCTTCAATCCACGCAATGCAATGGGACCATTGATCTCATGATATTGATGGTGCTTCTGAACTGACGGATCATATATAACCTTCTTAAATCAACAAATGTGATTGATTCTGACCTTCTGGTCTTTGGGAGTTTCAACTCTCAAATCTCTCTTTTCCCATATGACAATCTTCCAGAGTGGAATATCTATTGACAACTATCTCCCTGAATCTACAGTCGGGATCTCCTCTGCGAGTCCGGACTTCGGGACTTTCAATTCTCAAACTCTCATTTCTTTCGTAGGACAATCTTCAGAAGTTGGTGATATGCAGACACCTGTCCTCCTTAATCGACGGATCTGCCTTTACTTTGGGGATTTTACCTCTCAACTAGATCAACGGTTCTATGTCCCATTTCTCGATCAACGGTCGAGATCTTCTTCGCTACTTCAGGCTTCAACGATTTCAGTTCTAAACCTTCACACTCTCATAGAACACATTTAATCGGAGTCCATAGATTCCTGTCACGTGTCATCCTCAAATAAACGATCCTCATTTACTTTAGGACTTCAGTGTTTGGGAGATTCAACTCCTCTACACTTTATTAGTCCTAGAGTGTTTCACCCAGAGTACACAATCTGTTGATGTGTGTCCTCCTGCAAATTGATGGTCCTCAGCTCCTTCGGCTCTTTGGGAATTTAGGATGATCGTTTCTTCATTCTCCTCCAGAGTGGTCACCTGCTAAATAAGTCATAGGTGGTGGAGACCGCTTGTTGCCGGTTAACACTTACACTTACACTGTCCTTCCATTCAACTAGATCAACGGTTGAGAATGCACTCGAAGTGATCTTCAGATTGGACGACTGAGAGGGACTTCAAACCTTTGTCCTTCAAGACTTCAGGACTTTTGACATTTGTTGGTGATGAAAATTTTGAGGTAATCTCCCAGAGTGATGTAGCTTGCTTACGTCACTTGTTGACATGGCACAAGCCAATTTCCTCTTGACAGTTGTCATCATCTAAGTATGTCGTGTGTACTTCCTGACGTGGTCTTCCACATGTCCTTGCCGAGGTGGTCTGTTGACGTGGGTGAGACATGAGGCAGAGTAGTGGAGGTGGAGGAAGAGAGCGATAGTGGAGAGTGATGTGTAGTGGGTTGTTGAGTGTGACGTTGAAGTGTGGAGGTGGTATGTATGAGTGGTTTGGTGGTTTACTCGGAGGGGGGGTTAGGCGGTAAGTGGTAATGAGAGAGGGGGGTTTGAGTTAACAGGAATATGACATGTATGAGGGTCCCACATGGAAAATACCACCAACTCGAACACCCCCCCGCCCCCCTGGTTAAATACATAAAGGTTGGGGGGTCCGATATGCCCTGTCAACCGTAGATCTGAGTGCCTGATTATCGACCACTGATAATAGCGCGCCATCTAACTTATCCTGTCCTTCCACTTATTTCGATTGGACGACTGATAAAAATTTGAGTGATCGAGATCTTAGTTCTCAGCCCTTTCTTATCCTGTCCTTCCACTTAAATCAATCTGACAGTTTTTAGTCCTCTGGATCGGTGATCCAATAACCACTGTCGCTCTTCCTCCTAAGCTTATGATCTCTCCGACTTAGAAGGATTTCTAAGTGTTCACGAGCATCGACCTTTGCTCCTCTGATGAGTCCATCTCTTGGACCTCGTCTGTACTTATGGAAACCTCTATCTCTCCTGAGCTTTGGAAATGAAGTTAACCTTGGCCTTGGCGCACACTTGTGCTCTGCGTGAAACTCTGCGCTATTCCTCCCGAGATTGATTCCTTCTGCAAACTCACGGATTCTAAGGAATCCTGTGCATGCTCCTTGTTGCCTTCATGATAACCTCTGGCTATCTGCAAAATCCAACTCTCTGCCTTGTGCTCATCCTTCTGATATTGTAGACAACAATTTCTCATGGTCTCATCATTAACGATGCGATCATTGTTGCTTTCCTATTTTTCATCATTGCTGCTAATATGCCATCGTCACTATTGTTCTTGCCATTAATGACAAGCACACTATGCCTATAAACATGCCATCGTTGTTGTTGTTCTTGCCATTAATGAAAAGCACACTCTACCTGTAAACATGCCAACAAGATGTATATAGGGTGCATGCATAAATGATGATCGAGAAAGCCGCACCTCATTTTAACCAAGTACCAGCCCCATACAACACTATACATCAACCATATAACACGACACAAGCATAGTACAATGCAACGCATCCCCACTACAATACTGCGTAGTATAACCAGGCGCCTCAGTATAACGCACCTCGAGGGGATCGAGCTGGCTATAGAGACGGAGGATGAGAAAGAGGAGGCTTTTGAAGAGGTAGAGGACCAATGGTAGGCTACAACTGTCAACAACCATGACACTATGCAATAGAATTTCCACTTCCACCAATGACTTGTATGTATTGTCATGCATCAGATCATGACACGAAAGAATGTCTTACGTTATTAGGGAAGATCCAGGAAAACAGGAATCAGAACAACCAAAATGTTCAATGGATTTCAGCAGAAGCAAGGGATGAAGGAAGAAACATCAACATAGTTACGCACAGAGGAGATAAAAAAGGGAACGATGCAGTATGACAAGAGGCAGTACAACACCAATGGGTGAAGAATAATGTTGAACCAAGGAAGCAGTTCGACATGCAAAATGAGAAAGAGATATTTAAGAAAGACAGACAAGAATTTATGAAGCCTGACATTGCGTCGACTTCAACCACGCAACATAATAAGGAAGTACCAGAGTATGAGATGCCTCCATCATTGGATCATACCAAAGAATTGCAACCCCTAGGATAAGTAAGTACAATCAAAGGCTTTTTACAATCATGCATAAAATTACTAAATGATCCATCTTCTGTCAAAGTATTACAAAATATGTTAGAAAGATGTAGCATAGAGATAGAAGGAAAACTAGAAAAGAAAACAGTCAATAACCTACATATAAGGAGAAGAACAAGTAGGGAGTTCAGGCTAAATGCCAACATTGAAGATTTCAACATGGGAGATATCATACTAGATCTAGGATCCAAAGTCAATGTATTACCTAAAAAGACATGGCAATGTATGGGAGATGCCACATTAGGATATTCACCCGTTCAGCTGAAACTAGCAAACCAACAAAAATTTCTACCAATACGGAGGCTGAATGGAGTGACAATAGATCTGGACGAAGTGTGCACTAAAGCTTAATTCAAAGTAATAGAGATAGTGGACGACACAACACCATATCCATCATTGTTTGTCTTGTATTGGGAATTTGATAACCATGCCATAATCAACTTAAAGACATGAAAGATGACATTTGAGTCAAGAGAATACAGGGTCATTGCGCCGTTAGACCCATCAGAAGGGGAAAGGTTCGTAGAGTCTACTTTTTTGGACTTGGATGAAATTATCTAGTTGTATAGAACAACTATGTGAGATGAGAATGACATAAACCCGACTGGAGATGGGATACTTAGTTGGAGGAGCATCACCTCATGTGTGTCAGACTCAAATACGGGTTTAGAAAATTGGCAACAGAGGCTACACGAAGTTTCCACAAGAACATGCGCAAGAATAGATTGCGCAGTAAGATGGGTAGGTACAGAAATAAGGGAACCACTGAGTTTCCATGGGGTAAATGATCTAGAAGCATTCCTGACACGTTACAAAGAGGAAGTGGTAGAAAATCAGAGACTCTTAGCACTATATATAGAACTCAAGTCTACATCTGCAAGATGGTGGGGTGCACATAAGAAACAATCAAGGACTGGTACCAATGTAAGTGGCTAYTGTGTATTAGGTTTGGCACAAAAAAAACAAGCAACCAACAGTAGAAAATGATGGACATGGGGCACCAACAGAACACTTGGAGAAGTGCAGATCACTGTGGAAAATGACACCCCTAGAAGAATGACCTCATCATTTCATACACATTAGAGGGCATCCCAGCAAACTAGTATATGGACCAGGAACTGCACAAAGGAACTACGAGCTGGACATTACTACAACATAACTTTATAGTCACTTTCTCATTTGAGCATGATAACCCCAACATAGATGCAACACTTAAGAAAATAAGGGGGTTGATATTCATTAAGGAACCAGAATTCAAACTCATAACAGAAGAACAACAACAAAACAAAGAGAGAGTGAAAGAACTGATGTCATGCTACCATGTGCAGGAAGAAGCACCAGATGAAGATGACCCCCGCGATATTCAGATTGTGGAATTTGAAGGAAAAATAGAAGTGTAAGGTCCACCTATAGAATAAAAAATAACTCTTGCGTCATTCGAGGTGATGAAAGTCAACATTGGGATAGTTGAGAATCCCAAAATGGTCGGCATTGGGGACTATTGGGATGAGCAAATAGTGGAAAGCATAACAGAATTACTGCACGAGTAAAACAACCTGTTCCCCACAATGTTCATAGAAATGAAGGGCATAGCAGGAGATCTAGGTGAAATGAAAATACCACTCAGAGCTGAGGCAAGACCAATCAGAAAATGACCATATAGACTAAATCCGATATATAATAAAAAATTCAAAGCTAAGATCAATAGGATGCTGGAAGCTAGAATCATGGAACCTGTGGAAGAATCTGAATGGATAAGCCCGATGGTAGTTCAGGAGAGAAAACAAGGTGGGATAATAATATGCGTCGACTAGAGGGAGTTGAATGATGCATGCCTACATGACCTATTCCCTACACCTTTCATGGATGAAGTGTGGGAGAACGTAGGAGGACAAGAAGTTTATCCATTCACCGATGGTTTTTCAGGATACCATCAGATCAATATAGCATCGGAAGACGAATACAAGACCACTTTTGCGACCGAATGGGGATCCTACCAGTTCACAATCATGCCATTTGGAATTAATAATGCAGAAGCAATAGTTTCCAGAGTAGTCATAGCTGCATTTAAATAATTTATCCACTAGTTTCTATAGGTATACTTGGACGATTGGACAGTCTATAGTATGTTGAAATACCATGTAGAGGTCTTGTGGTTGATGTTAGAAAGATGCAGACAGTGCCAGATATCATTAAACATCAAGAAGTGCATCTTTAGAACACCTTTTGGGATACTAATGGGCCATATAGTATGAAAGAAAGGATTACTAGTAGATCTTTCCAAGGTTACAGTAATCGTTAACTTGCCACCACCAAAAATAGTCTGTCAACTAAGAGAGAAATTGGGACACACATGATACTATAGAAAATTTATAAAAGGGTACGCTTAGATCACCATGCCAATGGAGAAACTACTAAGGAAAGACACAAAGTTCCAGTGGAATGAGGATTGTCAACACACTCTGGATACGCTAAAATAAAATATGGTAACAACACCAATACTAGTATTCCCATATTGGGAGAAAACATTCCAGGTACATGTAGATGCATCGAATATAGCATGTGGAGCCATTCTAGCGCAGCCGGGAGCAGGATAATTGGATCATCCTATAGCGTTTGATAGTAGAAAACTGTCAGAATTAGAGCAGAACTACAACACCAAAGAGAGGGAAGGCCTAGCTATGGTCTGCGTTCTTATGAAGTCCAGACACTACTTATTGGTTAAACATTTTAAGATGTTTACAGATCATTCAGTTCTTAAATACCTAGTCAAGAAGCCAGTGTTGGGGGGGAGAATTTACAGATGGCTACTACTATTTCAGGAATTTGATTTTGAGGTAATAGTTAAACCAGGGAAGTTGAATGCAGGACCGGATCACCTGTCAAGGATCATGAATGGGGAGGAACCTACAAATCTAGAGGATAACTTTCTAGACACAATTAATTTCAGGTCAGATCATCCATGAACACTTCACAGACATTATCTATTACTTGAGTACAGGGAATGTGCCACGGGAATATAACACTGCGCAGAAGAAAAACTTGGTAGTCTGGGATGCAGACTATCAACTGATTGTAAGACACTTATACAAAATGGGTACAGATAGCATCTTGAGAAGATGTGTGCTAGAACATGAAAGACGAAAGATTTTAGTAGAAGCCCACAAGGGAATAGCAGGAGGACATTATGCAGGAAAATCTACCGTGCAAAAGGTATTGCGTGCAAGACTATGGTGGTATACCATTCACAACGACTCAAAAGAGCACTGTCATAAATGCGATGTATGTTAGAGGATTGGTAAATCGAATAAAAGGGACGAGGTTCCCCTGTGACCATAAGTAACTTTGCAGTATTCGACAAATGGGAAATACACTTTGTAGGAACAATTAACCCACTAACAAAGAGGACAGAAGTGAGATACATCATCACCATGAAATAATACCTCTCAAGATGGGCATAGGCAACACCAATCAAAGATTGCAGCACAAAGACAACAATACACTTCCTGTTTGAGTAAGTGATCACTAGATTTGGTTGCCCTAGGATTTTGATGAGTGACCAAGGCACTCACTTCATTAAAAATAATATTAAGGCCATGACTGAGGAATTTGAAGTTCACCATCAAAAGAGTACACCATATCACCCACAAGCGAATGGAACAGTGGAATCCTTTAACAAGATCCTTGAAAATGCACTGATGAAGATCTCTAACGTTAATAGGGATGATTGGGACCTAAAGATACCAACAGTATTGTGGTAATATAGGACCACATGCAAGAAGTTGACAGGACAAATGCCATTTAAATTGGTATATGGACAAGAAGTAGTGGTGCCACTAGAATTCTTGGTACCCAGTCTGTGCGTAGTAGCGATTACAAACATGACAGAACGAGGCACAATACAGGAGAGATTGAATCAAATGATAATCATGGAGGAAGATAGGATCCTAGCAGGGTTCGACCAAGAGGTCCAGAAAGCAAGGGACAAATCTTGGCATGACAGAAATATCAAGAGGAAAAATTTCAAGGAGGGAGACTAAGTGTTGATGTATGACAGTAAATCTCTGCAGCATCCAGGAAAACTCAGACTGCACTGGTTAGGACCATATGAAGTAAAAAATGTCACAGATGGGGAAGTTTTACAATTGAAGGATTTAGGAGGCACAAAACTCAGAGGGATGATCAATGGGAGCCACTAAAGTTGTATAAGGACAGTTGACCACCTGCACCGTGAAATTCACTACGCAGTAAAATAAAATAAAATGTCACAACAGAGGTGCATTGCGTCGAAATGAAAATGGGTACACACTCTCGATAGTGCTAGTCTGACGGTGACAAGGCCAACACTCAGTACAAAGCAGAAATAGAGGGAAATGAAGATACGACAAAAGAAGCACCAACCGATGGTGGATATCATAATTGAATGCCAGAAACTATTGATGGGATACCGCATTAATCGCACCAACTGACGAAGGCAAGGGAAATCAATGGCAAGTACATGGGAAATGGTGGTTCAATTAAATCACAATCACGGTAACGTCTCCGAAAAGCTTCGCATGATGCCCATATAAAGAAATCACTTGGGAGAGGAAAGGTTATTGTGAAATCAGGAAAGAGCATATGAAGCAGAGAGTGAAGATTGCATAGGTTACAGAGGCCACTGAGAATGCACAGACGAATGAACTCACGGTGACAAAGAAGATTGATCATATTGTGCATACAATCGATCAATACCAATAGGATATCAAGCACCTCCGGGGGAATCTCACACCCACCACTCCACCAGAGGTGAAGGAGAAAAAGAAGCAGGAGGCAATTGTTGATTAAGGTTGGTTGTCATTGATGTCAACCCTTGAATAAATCCCCATAGCACAAAGGCTTGGGAAATGGACCCAATATTGTTTTATGTAAGTATAAATCATTATTTTTTTTTCATGGTTGATAAGAAGTAAATATGGATGAACTCCAAAGTGGTCCCCTTATGGTGAAAGCCATCATGGGAAGACGCTTTGTGGAGTAAGAGAACCCATGCTTAATTGTGGAATAATGAGATGAGGAAAGTGATTTTGTCAGGGAAATCATCGTAGATGGATAGTGCTTGTCATTTCATTTCCTATGGTATGTGGAACGTCACATAATTCCTCACGGTTAGAGAGTTATGGCCATGAGAAGTTGGAGACCCCAGGTTTGGGTAATGGACCCAAGTTTGTTTGATGGGTAATGGTATGAGTTTTGATATATTTTCAAATAATACTATTCTATATGCATATTACATGTCATTCCATTTCTGGTGGTATGTATAACGTCACATAACTCCTCACGGTTTGAGAGTTATGTCCTTACGAAGTTGGAGGACCCTCATATGTCATCTAGAAGCCCCAAAAGGTCAAAGTAGTCAAAGTGG
>JASDQU010171198.1:13098-26060 GCA_032191745.1 Picea mariana
TTCCCTTGTAGTTTGCCCCAAATATGGTCGTGTAAGATTTTCTTTAGCTTAGAAAAATTGGAAGCATTGGGAAACCAATGAGAGGAATAATACACGTCCTACAGCAAGAATCCAGAGCAATTGTAACCCTTCCTACTAAAGGGATGTCTCTATTGTATCACTTACTAGTTTTAGTCTTCACTTTGAAGTTTGTTTGGATAGCACCTGGTCCCACTTGCCCTTTAGAGGGACATTTAAACCAAAAGGAATCCCCTAATATCTAACAATGATCCCTTCCGGGACTGTTTTCCAAGACAGATTCAACCATTCAAGAACTATGTCTAAGCTGTATTCTGTCTCATGATTGCTAATTCAGGCTCCCAAGGCTGCACAGGTCTCCGGACATTTCACTGTGCTTGCTATGGATGCRTAAAGTTAACTTGTGCAGAATCATCAGCAAAATGAACATTCAACATTTCTTGTCCCCTTGGTAGCAAAGTTCCTTTGATCTTCCCTTGAATCCCAACATCCTGTAATAAATCGCTCTGAGCATGTGCAGAAATAACATAACGAGGAGGGGTCAACGGACAGCCTTGCTTAATTGAACTCTATAGAACAATGGGATTAGTTATCCGGATTAGTTATCTTCCCATTAACATGTATTTTAAAAAAGGCTCCACAAAGTAAACTGTTGAGCACTTCTCTGAACTTTGGGCCCAAAGCAATCCACATTGGCTTACCTATGATGAGGTCTCACTTCATTGTCATATGCTTGTTGAATTTCATCTTAAGAACCAAGGCTTTGGCCCACTCAATAGCTTCCCATGTAGAGACACAATGCTATCAAGAATAAATCTACTTTTGACAAAGCCAGTCTACTCTGCACATACAAGCCATGAAGCCACATGTTCAATTATCTTTGTAAAATCCTTAGCAAGAACTTTGTGTGCAACATTAAGAAGGGTTAACGGTCCCCAGCCTCTTATGAAATCTCTGTAGGAGGTTTTGGGGATTATAAATTTATTCCGTTGCTATTCTCTTAAGGAGAGTTTTTGAACGAGTGAAGCAATTAATTGCTCAGAGTTTATTGTTCCACTTAACTACTATTGGTCATGATTCCTTTTGAGCCTGCTCCTCCTTTTGGACAAGCTTAAAGTTACTAGTTTATAACTTTATAAGGCCCTTGAACGAAATATGCAGACAACTTGATAATGTCCAACAGAAAATATTCGAAATTCTAGGTAGGTCATGCTCTGGACACTTACTATTTCTTAGTTAATATTCGCTGATTCAGCTCAGCCTACAACCCACTTTTTTCTTCTTAGCAACATTAACTGCTGGGCTGCAACACATACCATTTTTTTGTGTTGTTTTCACCATATTCTGAATTCAATTCCCTCAAAATACATGTGAGCTGAAAATTCCAATTAAACAGAACAATGCATGCCAGGGTTTGTATCAGCATTGACTTCCAAAAATCACTTTTGTAAAGCAACTTAATAATGTCAGTATGCTCACGATAATACTCAGAATTTTTTTTTGGAGATTAGACTGTTATTTACCTTGATTTAAATGAATGGTTGGTTTTGTATATTTCCTGTGTGTTTCTATTTTAATGATAATGAGATGGTCCTCAATTGGATACAGACTTGCTGAAATCTTATCGCACTACTCTTTCACAGGTTTTGGGAGGATATGCCATCCCTTGTCATGATCAGCATGCTTGCATATTTCTGTTTTCTTGAACAACTTCTGGTAAGAGCACATGCATGGGTGTGACATTCTTCAAATGAAGAATTCGTTTTTTCAATTGTTTTATTTTTCCTGGTTCACTCTCAAAGAAGATTGTTTTTATTATTATGATACAATTTGAGCAGGTGGATGACATGAAGGTTCGTGCTCTTGCAATTGCTTTGCCTTTTGCGTGTATATTAGGTCTCCTTACATCAGTCACAGCCTCATCTATGGGTATGCCATGGAGGGGATCCCTTTTCCTGAATTTTTGTTTTAATATCAGGGTATGCTATGGAAGTGATACCTGTTCCAGAAAACTTATGATAGATTCTCTTCATATCTTATGTTGTAAAAGGCTGCTCTTACAATCGAAGCCTTGAAATATGCGTCTAAATATTTCACTTGGCATTTTAATTTTTTTTTGCTATGTGCAGTGAATAAAGAATATATCTGGGCATATTCTGCCTTTCAATTTGCAGTTGTAATTCTCTGTGCACATATCTTCTATACAGTGGTGAGTAGAAACAAGTGTAGTATTCTTTGATAATTATAATTCTCATATTGCATGCTGGTTAGAACTTAGAAATATACAATTGCTTATGTAAACTTTAGGTGCATTCCAGATTTTCTCACGAGCTACATTGGTCAATTGAAAATTTCTTTATTTGCAGCTCCGGTTACAGGCTATTTATGCTATTATACTTTCATCTTTTACTGGTTCTGGCATAGCGATGAGCATGAATTCATTGCTTTTAGAATACTTAACACGGCGAGCAAGGGTTATGAGGATATCAAATAATTTACAAAATGCTCAGACTGGGCATGGATCTCAAAACCAGTCCAGAGGAGATCCTTGGAATGATATTCAACATCAAGCTACTCCAGATAATCAACCTGATCTTGAAAGCTCATTTGCGGACAACAATAATCCCTTGCTGGGTTCCCAGAGCTCGGGTAGATTGTAATGTTACCAGTTATTTTTCTGTGGAAGGAAATAGGCTTTCAAGGTAGTCTGGCTTGTGATTTATTCCAGGCAGTCAAATTAACGAGTGCTATAAGTGCAGAGCATCATTTAGTTATTATATGTAGCGTAAGTTATTCGATACCTGTTCATTTTATATATTTAAGGATTGCTATTCGGTTATTCCAAATAGACTTACAAAGTTGTTTCTACCCACAAAAATATGTAAAATGTTTGGACATGATACGGCAGGGATATGACAATATAAGAAAATTATATATATACTTCCAAAACATAGAAAAATTCAAATACCATTAATGTATTTGGATGTTTATATACCACTTGTGTTATGTAATTTATAATCTACATATAAATATGCACACACATACACATTGTACTTGTGAGATGAAGAAATCAACCCACATAGAACAAGATCCTCTAAATCATCCTGTAATGAGTAAAATTGGCGAATAACAAAGAAGATTTTCTTTGAATTCAGTGCACAATGAAAAAACACCTTCAAATTGCCTACCAAATCCTTAAATTTACCCTTCAAACACACTAATTGATGTAAATTGCAACTCAAACGCATTTTTTTCATATTTATGTTACTTGTCTTACTTTTAGGCTTTGGTCTTAATTTTATTTTACTTTAATTTTAAGTTTTTAAGGATATGGCTGAGATTTCCCTACCAGTCATATCAAGGCTGTATCCTTGTATTTACACCTTATGTATATTAACATGGTGAGAAAGGGTTATGAGGAGATTAAATAATTTACAAAATGCTCAGACTGGGCATGGATCTCAAAACCAGTCCAGAGGAGATCCTTGGGATGATATTCAACATCAAGCTGCTCCAGATAATCAAGCTGATCTTGAATGTTCAGTTACTTACAACAGTAATCTCTTGCTGGGTTCCCAGCTGTGTCACCGGATCTGCACGAGGGTTGAGGTTGGATCTATGGATCCGTGTTTTGGATCTAGATACGGATATGGATCCACCTAGATCCGTGAAGTAAATGGATCCTTTATGCCCGGAAAAAGATCCCATGCCATCGAAATGGATTCTGTGCCAGCTCACCCCCACACACCGGATCCCAAGCAAATAACATCAGATATTAGGTTTTTTAATTTTTTTTAAGGATGTCTGCCACCTTTTTGAAACCCTAAGCAGTGGCTGTTAGAAAGTGTAGCTTGGGCAGGTACTTTCACATTGGGGGTGTCTAGCAATGTGATAGGGGCCATCATATATCTAGACTATTTAGAAGTGGTGGGAGATGACTCAAGTCAATGTGAGATTAAGTCACAGCCATTGATCTTGATTTAAGTTATCTCAACGATTGATTAAGTCCCCACCATCGAATCTAGATATTGAGGAGAAGATCTAAGGGCCAGGATTAAATGAGAGGCTAGGGTTTATAAAAGACCAAGAGAGCCTCATTTCTTATCATCACAAGTGATTCTTACCATCTGACCTAGAGATAGGGAGATCTAAGTGTGATCTAGCAGCAAGCTAAGTTGTGCTTGCCAGAGAGGGTCGAGATAGGGCCCTAGAAGTCAGATCTAAGGATAGTGATGGTACGCAAAGAGTGAGTGAGCACTCAGGTGTGCCGGGGCAGGGGCTGAGGAATGAAGGCAAGGGACAACTAGGGAGATAGCAGCCAGATGGGCTAGGCTATCGACTGTAGTTGTATTTCCTCATAAGGGCCATTATCCTAGGACGGGAGCCTTGATTTTATAGCAATAAAATCATCACATAATTAGTTTTCCTGAGAGGGTTTTTCCAGGGGTTATTTACCCAAAAATATTGTGTGCAATGTGTTTAGTCTTTGTTTTGTTTTGTGCTTCCACTGAGTTTTTGTTGATAACCTAGTTGTGTAGTTAAATGTGATTTTATCTAGAGTTAGTTGTCTGGTGTTAGGTTAGGTAAATTCAACATGGTATCAGAGCCAGGTTATGGTCTCTGACGAAAGCCTGGTTTGTTGCACTAAGATCGTTCTTGTAGCGAGAAATTTTTATCTGTAGGTTTATGCAGCAGCTGTTAAACAAAAAAACGAAGACGTACGGTGTATGGATCGACCGTGAGAGTAGTCACGGGTGTGAGGGTTGAGAGATCGGTCGAGCTAGGAACGCAGGGTCCGTGTGCACATGGGCTTGACTGTTGGCAACAGAGAAAAGTGTGGACAGGTCGAGGCAGGGGCTGCAGGCATTGCAACCGCCGTCCAGGAGGATCATTGCAACATAAGAAGCCGTGGCTGTTAGTCAACTGTGTGGTAGTAGCTGAGGCACACACGAAAGATGCAATGACAGAGATAATTCGCAGGTAGGCTCGAACATGGAGCCATGAGCAAAGAAGACGCCGATGGAAAAGAAGCTGTCGGGTTGTGGAGGGCTAGGCTATGCGGTTGAGGAAAGACGATGGGGTCGCGACCGTTGAAGAGAACGTGGAAGCTGCATGAAGCAGTTGAGGAATCCATAAGTGCAGATAAAGGGAGTAGGATGCTGGATCAACCAACAAATCTGTGGCGGAGCTGAGTCGTGAAGGCTGATTGTGGAGCATATTTTGGCTCAGTGAGGATCGACTGTAGGAAAGGCCGCAAAACAAGAGTAAAGTTGCCTACTAGGTAGCAGTGAAGGCACCCGCAGGCAAGGTCAGGATTGTGACGACTGAGTGCGAGTGGAAGAAGGCCAACCACCACATGTTGTTGAAGTCGTTGCCTGCAGAGAAAGAGCTGGGCGAGTAAAGGGCAACAACATGATAGCAATCGTTGCTGCAAAGGAGCCACGCTGGAATCGTGGAGGATGAGAGGTAGGTTTAGTCGATCGAGCAGGGAACGTGAAGGAATCGTCGATTAGGTGTTGCAGCCGAGGACAAAGCTCATGGGCTGTGCTGGAATCCCAACCGTCGAAAGTGGAGTTAGAGGCCGCGGTGCAGAGTCAAGATGTAGAGTGGATAGGTTGTCGCCAAGAGAAGTCGTTGGAGCAACCAAGGAACACATGCGTGCGGGGGTTGAAGGCTAAGTGGGAGCCGGACAGGCAAGTCACGCGAGGGTTGTGGTCGTGCAAGCAATGTGAGGTCCGAGTGGGAAACGAATGTTGGATAAGAGTCGTCGGCTGGTAAGAGAGGACGTGGGTGTAGAGGAAAAGAGGAGTTGGCAGGGCCAACCTCCACCGTACAGAGGTGAAGGTCCGATGGGCTAAGGAGGAGCCACCGTGTGGTGCTGCCGCCAGAGAGGAGCCGTCGACAGCCAAATGACAACCGTCGTACAACCAGTAGGCCGCCAATGCGAAGGAGGCCGTGGAGAGGGCGTTGTTCAAGTTGACTGAGAGTAGTCGTGGGTTGCCACCAGGGCAACACCACAACCACGCAGGACAGCCGGGCGAGGGCTACAGATCAAGTGGGTTTGGTCTTGTTAGCAGCCGGCTGCAGAGAATGCAGGCAGCCCCGGGTAGTTAGCAGAGCTATCGAGCAGCCCCAAATTTTTTTGGGCAGCGAGAAGAAAAGGTCTGGGCAACCCAGAAAGGACCCGGGCAACAACAGGAGGTTGCGGGAAGCCTTGGGTAGCAGTCGGGCAACCCTAGAATTGGTCGAACAACAAGCCAAAGAAGGATCTCTCTCACATAAAGTGCTATGTATGTGGAAAATTTGGCCACTACGCCAGTCAATGTCCTCAAGCCAAGAGGGGCAATGGGACAAAGGGCAAGAAGCAACAAGTGGTTTCTTAGGCAAAGGAGGACCATGTTGAGGACGAGAAGGAACAACAGTTGGCTGCTACAACACGTCAGTTCTCCAAGATGTTCAGGCATGAGTACACTCTCTTCCTTGAGAAGACCCAGAGCATAGTGATACATAGACAGTGGTGTCACCTGTCACATGACTAGAGAGGAGGATGCGTTCCAAGAGTTCTTAGCCCAGGATAGGGGCTTCATGAGGTGTGGGATTCACACCAGCATGGCAACAGTCAGGGGAGAAGGAACAATGACCCTCTAAATAGAGTCAAGCAAGACTCTAAGGGTGACTAGGGTACTCTTTATACTAGGGATGAGAGTCAGTGTGCTCTCTCAACTGCAGCCTTGGAGGATCAGGGCTATGGAGTTGAGTTTTATGGTCGTGTAGTCCATATTTTTACTACATGGGGAGAAGCTCTAGGGGTACCTGTTATGATCGACTACAATGAGGGCCATCANCTAGAATTGGTCGAACAACAAGCCAAAGAAGGATCTCTCTCACATAAAGTGCTATGTATGTGGAAAATTTGGCCACTACGCCAGTCAATGTCCTCAAGCCAAGAGGGGCAATGGGACAAAGGGCAAGAAGCAACAAGTGGTTTCTTAGGCAAAGGAGGACCATGTTGAGGACGAGGAGGAACAACAGTTGGCTGCTACAACACGTCAGTTCTCCAAGATGTTCAGGCATGAGTACACTCTCTTCCTTGAGAAGACCCAGAGCATAGTGGTACATAGACAGTGGTGTCACCTGTCACATGACTAGAGAGGAGGATGCGTTCCAAGAGTTCTTAGCCCAGGATAGGGGCTTCATGAGGTGTGGGATTCACACCAGCATGGCAACAGTCAGGGGAGAAGGAACAATGACCCTCTAGATAGAGTCAAGCAAGACTCTAAGGGTGACTAGGGTACTCTTTATACTAGGGATGAGAGTCAGTGTGCTCTCTCAACTGCAGCCTTGGAGGATCAGGGCTATGGAGTTGAGTTTTATGGTCGTGGAGTCCATATTTTCACTACATGGGGAGAAGCTCTAGGGGTACCTGTTATGATCGGCTACAATGAGGGCCATCAATACATGATATGGGGGTATCCATCTACAACTCCAGGAGGAGCAGAGGATTAGTTGGATCATTCTTGAGAGAGTAGGAGGCTCTCCTTAGTAGACCCACATGGTGGGAGTGGTCCAAGCTAGATGAGTGGGGATACTCAGATGGCTTCAGTGTAGCAGATAGAGGTAGCTATAGTACAGAGGGGGTTGAGTATACAGATCTAGAGGCAGGATGTCTCTTAGATTCAGAGGGAGAGACTGATAGAGATGTAGATCATGGAGGAGGAAGCTCCGGTGCTAGTACCTCCCTCGCTAAGAGGGAGTGTTAGAAAGTGTAGCTTGGGCAGGTGCTTTCACAGTGGGGGTGTCTAGCAATGTGATAGGGGCCATCATATGTCTAGACTATTTAGAAGTGGTGGGGGATGACTCAAGTCAATGTGAGATTAAGTCACGACCGTTGATCTTGACTTAAGTTATCTCAACAATTGATTAAGTCCCCACCGTTAGATCTAGATCTTGAGGAGAAGATCTAAGGATCATGATTAAATGAGAGAAAGGCTAGGGTTTATAAAAGACCAAGAGAGACTCATTTCTTATCATCATAAGTGATTCTCACCATCTGAGCTAGAGATAGGGAGATCTAAGTGTGATATAGCAACAAACTAAGTTGTGCTTGCCAGAGAGGGTCGAGTTAGGGCCATAGAAGTCAGATCTAAGGACAATGATGGTACACAAAGAGTGAGTGAGCACTCAGGTGTGTCGGGGTAGGGGCCGAGGAATGAAGGAAAGGGACGACTAGGGAGATAGAAGCCAGGTGGGCTAGGATATCAACTGTAGTTGTATTTCCTCATAAGGGCCATTATCCGAGGACGAGAGCGTTGATTTTATGGCAATAAAATCATCACAAAACTGGTTTTCCCGTGAGGGCTTTTCTAGGGGTTATATACCCAAAAATATTGTCTGCAATGTGTTTAGTCTCTGTTTTGTTTTGTGCTTCCACTGAGTTTTTGTTGATAACTTAGTTGTGCAGTTAAATTTGATTTAATCTAGAGTTATCTATCTGGTGCTAGGTTAGGTAGATTCAACAACGGCTATTCTATAAGAAGCCCATGCTCATTGTTCACATTCAACAAAAAGTCGGCGTTTGTTTGAGTTTCAAAGCACAATGAACACACAACAAGTGAGGTGGTGAGGAGTGACTGTTGACAGAGCACTAAACAGTGGGTGAACAATAGCATTGAGCAGAGTAGTGATACACTGATATCGAGCAATGGGTGAAGAAAGAATCCAACAAGCTATCATCCCAAATAACTACCTTTCAAAGGTATTTATATTTTACTATTATACTGTAATACAGTTCTTCCTCCATGTCGATTCAAGTCTCCATAGTAATGTTTATCAATACATGTTTGAAGGATGAGTGCCCACATGCTTAAGTTTTTAGGCTTTAAAGTTTATATATAGTGTTCCCAATGATAGCTACAGGCCTGTAACTTAGTCTATTCGATTTAGACTTTTAGTTAGATTACTTATTATTCAAATGCTTAAATTATCATAACAGAATAGAAGTACACACCATGTACAAAATGTGAGCGTGGAGCACAATTCCAAGATAGATAAGTTACACAATAACTCCTTTAAAAATAGGAGAACCTCCTCCACATAACCAAATACATTCATACATCACAATTCACATGTCTATAATAATGAATACATGATCTCTATATATATCTATTCACACTTGCACATGAGGCCCCTTCACTATTAGGTCGACCCTATTACATTTATATTTACACATTTCATGTACATTTATGCCCATATATGCCCTCCCTTGGGTTCATATCATATACATTTAGCCCTATATATGCTCCACTTGGGTCATAACAGGTTCCCAGAGATTGGATGTATTGTAATGTTGCCAGTTATATTCTGTGTAAGGAAATAGGTTTTCAAGGCAAGCTGGCTTGTGATTTATTTCAAGCAGGGAAATTAACAAGTGGTATAAGTGCAGAGCATCATTTGGTTGTTATAGGTAGCATAAGTTATCTAACAACTATTCATTTTATATATTTAAGGCATGACACTTGGTTATTCCAAATATATGTACACAGTTCTTTGTACCCACAAAAACATGTAAAATGTTTGGACATTAGATGGCTGGTATAAGGCAATATATGAAAATAGTTTATATTTACACATACTCCAAAACATACAAAATACCATTAATGCGTTTGGATATACATAGACTATTTGTGTTATGTAAATTTAAAATTCACAGATAAACATTAATTATGCACGTCACATATACACATTGTATCTATGAGATGATGGAATCAACTCACGTAGAAGAAGATCCTCTGGAAATCATCTTGTAATGAGTAAAATTAGCAAATAATGAAGAAGATTTTCTTTGAATTCAGTGTGAATGAAGAAAACACCTTAAAATTTCCCATCAAACCCTCGAATTCACCCTTCAAACACACTGTGTAATTGAGTTTAATTGCAACTCAAACTTGCAGAAGTGGTGGTGTGAAATGATGCATTGTTTTCATATTTTATATGTTACCTTTTATACTTTTAGGCTTTGGTCTTTCTTTTATTTTATTTTACTTTTGATTTTAAGTTTTCAAGGATACGATTGAGATTTCCCCACCTGTGATATCAAAGGTTGTATCCTTCTTGTATCCATACACGTATTCAAGCAATATCTTGGTAATACTCGTATTATATAAGGACTAATGTATGGGTTTTGGGGGCATATCTGGTAACTTAGTTATCAAGGTGCAAGGATGATAACAACTAGTCTTCTGTATCACGTAATGTGTTAACACACTAAGCATCCATTTTCTCCTCACTAGAGGTTGCAATTGTTGCTTCCAAGCTTCCAGGTGGTTTCAATCAAAATGAATTTGGCTTGACCTTTGCATTTGGATATCATCTTTGATGTTTTACTATGAGGCCTTAGCCAAAGTCCTTTCTTCACAGAAACTACCACTTTAAAATAACCTTTGTTTCATGATGACATGCATATGCAATACTAGCAATGGAAAAAAGATTCCTAGAGACAAAAAAACACAACATAGAGAATATATGAATATGAGAGAGGACTTTTAGAATTGCACACTCATTTGTATTAACTATAGAGTACAAAATGAAGAGAGGGAGTGATCAAAGTTGACCAAGGTTCCAAGAAGATATAATCATTGTGTAATGTCCCCCACCTCTTGATGAAGAGGGTGTGAGAGACTTAGTAGTCTAGTTGTTCCCACTAGACTATAGTCTCATGAATCATGGGGACCAAGAAACCCAAAGCATGTACCTAAGAACAATGTTATAATGTCAAGTTGACTTTGGGAGAAAAAGGTAAAGTGAAGAAAGGAAAAGACCACATGTGGAAAAGCAAGGAGCTAACTGCAGGAAGTGGTTAACTAACTCAAAAGAGAATTATATTAGAGCATAAAAGAAAAGGAGGGTGCATCTCTCACCGATTCTGGATTATTATTACTTTTGCATTTGGGCTCTTGAGCACAAAGATGTTTTGAGGGTTTTGAGATTACAAACCCTAGAGATCAACTCGATGGTGAAAGATCCCACCTATCTTGATCCAAGCTTGGTCCCGAGGGTGCAATATTCCCCCCACACCATTCTATAGCAGGTAGAGGTCATATCCACTAGCAAAGGAGGAGACAGTGTGCAACCTAAGAGGGTTTCTAGCAGGAGGGTGCACCATCTGAAGGAGAACAGTTCGATCTAGGAAGAGGAGAAAGATTTTGGGCATAAGGACTTCTGGGTTTTCTCTGTATGGCCAAGGGCGCCCTTTCTAGCCCAATTTGGAGGGGGTTTCTTTGCCAGATGATTTATTAGATCTTGGCACGAGTTGGAGAGGGGGAGAGTGCACTGCAGAAGGAGGATTCATCCATCTGAGGGGTCATACCTTCATCATTCAGCTTGAAACTTTGCAAGGGGGTTTGTCTTGCCCCGATCTACCGATCCAGTGATTTTGGTGGGTTTTGGAGGCCTTGAGGAGGGAGGCCAAAATATTGGGTATCTACAACTATCCAAGGGGGTGCAACTCATCCAGAAAAAGGGGTTTCCAACTATCAAAGGGAAAGACATTAATGTTGTCCTTTCCATCAGTTATTTGTGGGCCTTTGGAGGCTATTATCTTCAGTTTTGGGAATTGTTGTAGTAACTATTCTTCTAGCTTGACTATTCTTCTTGTATTCTCCCAAATCTGCAGATCTATTTATCAGGATCACTCTATTATCTAAATAAAGGTCAGATCTAAAGTTGTTAGTTCTATATTGATCTTCATTGCTTGTATCTTGTCATTTTATTGTGTTATATGCTTAGAATCTTTATCTCCATGCTAAATCTCTAAGCAATAAACCCTCCATGCGTAACTTGAAGAGATAAACCTACATAACACACTGAAACAACAAACAAACAATTAAACTATCCTTGTTCCGGGCAAAAAAATTAGCTTGGGAACATTACAGTGGTATCAGAGCGTCAAATCCTCCCAGCTTGTGGGGATTAGTGCATGTAGAAGCTCAGTGGTATCTATATGGGAAGGTGCAAAAGACAAATAGGTGAACCAGAGGAAAAAATGGAAGGTTCAGGTGAGGACAGTGAGCCACAGGTATTAGCAGGGATAACAAAGGATCTGAAAAGCTCCATAGAACAGACACAATTTACACTTGATCTCTATCTCCAGGAGAATCAGGAAACAATGCACAGGGGATGGGTTGAAATGAAGGAAACTTTGGAAAAAATAAATGCTAATCAAGAGAAAATTGCATCACTCTTGTTGCAGATGACACATGGTGGGAATGGCCCACGCAATTATGAAAACAAGGAAGCCAATGGCTCCCATGGGGGAACGAGACATTATTGTGACCATGATTTTCACTACCATGCAGAGGGACAGAGCTTTGGAGGAGGGTCCTCAAGGGGGGCATCACACAACATGGTTACTCCTAGACCCTATATGCCTACATTTTTGGATGGCCAACCACAAGGTAACCACTTTAATGAATTAGAAGACCACTATGAGGAATATGCCAAGGAAAATGAGGCCATGAGTGCAGGATTAAAGAGACAGGTGACATTGGACCAATATTGTGGTATCAAATTCGGGGGTCAACCCAAAAACTATCACAGGAACAACAATGAGTTGGAGCGCAGTGCAGGTAAAATGAAGATTCCATACTTTGATGGGTCTCCCAAGGTGTTTGCGCAAACTTGGGTACATAGTTAGACATGTTATCGCTCAGTTTGTATTCAAGGTCAGATAGCTGGAAGGTAAGGACCAAACTGGCGTAACAGGAGCTTCCCCACCCACTGTCACCTCGATGGGGAGCTCTTTCTATTTAGGGTGGCTAATCCCAAGGGAGACGTCCCTAGTAATCTGGGGTGCTGAAAAGGAAAAGATCAAGGATTCAAGGTTCAAAAGGTCAAAGTAGGTTTTCCCCTTCACAGATTACCGCCAAGAGAGATAGTCAAAGAGAAGG
>JASDQU010171199.1:9569-21235 GCA_032191745.1 Picea mariana
GTGTAGGACAGTTGGTGACAGAGTGTGTTGTTAAGGCACTCTGTGATGTTAAGTCACTGGTTCGAAACTTGCGGGGACAAAAAATTCAGTCATGTTAAGGGTTGGTGTGGCTCAAGTCGGGTGCGATCCCCAGGTGATTTTGACGACTTAAATGCCCCCGAGTCGTGATTTCTCATCTACAGGCTATTCCTGCAGGTCATGGACAAACTAGCAAACATAAAAAAAACAATCAAATTAAGTTTGAAAGAAAAATTGTTGTGCTTTGATGACCATCTAAAGAATAATAGATGCTCAAGTGCCCTATGGATCTAAGATTTTTATGAGGTATTACTTCAATTGAGACTCTCAAATCCATGCCCATTGTGGGGAATGAAATAATGAAAACTTTGGATAATCTTATGCTTCTTATGACCATGGATGTGAAGTTGCACAACGGAGCTTGGCTTGACTTGTCAATCGAGGAAAATTTTGATTTAAGGGTGAGAAAGTTTAAAACAAATTCTAAAGGATTGAATGTGATGTAGAGATTGAACTATTTTAGGATAAAATTCAAATTTATGACAATATTTGAAGTTGTTGACATTCATGAAATTTAAATAGAGATTATGTCGAGAAGGACATCAAGGATTAGAATCTTGAGACAAGTGAGTACTATTGATTGTTACTTGTAGATGCAGTTTGTCAGATGCCAATGTTGCTTATAGATGAGCAGTTTTCCAATTGCCAGGTTAATAGTAGATTCCATGGAAAAGCAGTTAGATAATGTGGCAAGCTTATTGAAAGCCACTTAGAGAACAATGCAACCATTGTTACCATTTGTGGAACAAGGTGGTTAAAATATCTATGCCGCAAGTTCATGATCTTGTGGTTCATTATGCTACTTTGTGTAATGTTGATTGGGAATTTGAACTTGGTAGGATTTTTTCTTGGACTCCGTTGATAAAGTTTCTAAGAGTACAACTAAATTTGGAGTTTAAAACTGATTTTTTTTGGACATGTAAGTAACATTTGAAGGTGAATGTTGGTCTCTCTATCAAGATGATTTGTTTTTGTTGATAGGGTTTTCCAACAATGACATCATTTTAGCAACATTACTATGATCGTTGCTAAAGTGATGTTTCTATTGATTTAAGAGCGTCATTTTATGCAATTTCAATTTAATGGACACTATGATGTTTTAAAATGTTGTAATTGTGAATTATTTCATAATGATGTTTTTGTGAAGTTCAAGGGAAATTGGGTTTAAAAAAATAATGAATCTTTTAAACTTTCGACGATTAGTTTCAATTGGGATAAGTTTAACCACAAAAATGTTTTTGTAACAATATGCTGAAATTTCATAAATAAATAAAAAACATTGTAAAATGATGAGACTTTGCACTTTGTCTTTCTCTTATCTCATTGTAAATCATTTTTCAATGACTTAGTCAAACTTGATCACTTTACTTTCATCATAAATGATTGGAGACATGGTTAAAATTTAATGGCTTTCATTTCTTGGTAAGTTTTTGATACATTATTAAATTTGTTCACTCTCCTATCCATCTTGTATGTTTCTTCTCATGTGTTTTTTTGGTGTCATGTGAATATCTATATTTAATCGTGAGGGTTTGAGAACATATCGAAATTTGAATGAGAGGAAACTTCTTCAAAATTTGATTAGAATTTTTATATAGATAATGTCAAATAGAGACAACATTAATAGCATAAATGACAATGCCAAGGAAATACTAATACGAACAGACATTCCTTATGGTTCCATATCTAGTATATACATCATGAAAAGACAAGCGCAGGGGCAACTATCTCCTGTGGTTCGGAGAGGACATGGGCTAAAATAATGGTTAGTACCCCCTTGGTCTTGCTACAAATACCCTGCATCCAACACAAGTGAATAAGAATGAGAGTCTATATTTCCTATTACATACAACTTGATGAAAACTTTCCTCCTAGGGAAAGATCCATCTATTATATTTTCCATACCTTGGTTTATTATGAGACCCGCTACTTTGACTTAGAGAAGTTTTGTCTTATTGTAGTGTTTACCACTATATTTAGTCGGTGTTGATAATTATTATGATTCTAATGATTCTAACACTCAAAACTGACACCATGCCAATAAATCAATGATGTCAATGTTGCAGAAATGGTCCATAGAAATTTACAATTAGACACACCATGCCAATGAATCAATGATGTCAATGTTGCATAAATAGTCACAGAACTTTACAATTAGAGATTGGTGACTGGCTTGGAATTTGACAATCATTTTTCCTATCACATGGAAATTTGATGATTGTTATATGTTTTCCATCCCTTTTATTTTACATTTTATGCAAATTCATATTGTGAATTTGGTTTTCTTTTTATATGCAAATTTTACTTATAATTTTTTTGCCATGCCTCTTTAGAATTTGGCCATACAATTTTATACTATTGAAAAATAATCAAATAAAATATACCAAAACAAAAACATTCATAAGTGTAAAAACATTGGAAATGATTGTAACTTATATCATCAAACAAATAATCTTAAATTATATTAATAATGAAATTTGTACATAATACATATTCAGACATATTTTTATCAAAATATATTTGAACATATATATTCCTAAGATCATGACTACTAAACAAACCTATTTTCCTACTATGGTAGGGTCCTATAGTAACTCCTCAAAACTACACCTCTAAGAAAGAACTTAGTTACACTACCTCTGGATGAAAGTACTTTGTAAGTTTTTTTTTTCATTTTTTGGATTGATAAAAAAACAATATATTATATGGCTTAAAAAGTATCTACATAAGATGCTCTAACATTGCTTCCTTTAACAATATTGCAAACTTAGTAAATGATGCTTTATTTAGCAACATTGTGATCTCATTTAGCAACATTGTGATCTCAGTGTACCATTCATGACCACTTGTATTAGTGAAGGATGTGTTAGATCTTCATATTTAAAAAAAAAAAAAAAACCAATTTTGACAATTATGGGTGACTAAAAGACGTGTTAGATTTTGATGTGTTAAAAAAAGGAAATTGTGGGGTAAATTAATTAAAATTCATTTCAACAAATTGCGAACCATTCAATTACAACCCCATTACAAAGATAAAAGTTGAAGATGTTAAGCTAAATTGATTTTCAATTAGAAAAATATAACAAAGGATTGCAAATCTCAAGGTTTTAAATGTGATTTGCACCTTAGCAATACACTATTTATTCATAAGAATATAGATGTTTCTTTGGAAATAGGAAAAAAGAGAGTTTTAAATGCATGTGAACAATTAACAAAACTAGACTAGACTATATGAGRAGAGCAAAGTCATTCTAAATATCGAAAAAAGAGAGTTTTAAATGCATGTGAACAATTAAGAAAGCTAGACTAGACTATATGGGGAGAACAAAGTCGTTCTAAATATCTTTAGTGCTTGTCWMTAGTCTATTATCTAATAAAAACATCTTTGCTAAATTACAATGAGTTATGGAAAATTCATATCAAAATATAGATAGCAATTGCAAAKAAAATTTTAATTAATAGATCACAAATAATCTAAGAACAAAAAACACCTTCCTTGCAATTGTTTGCATTGGAAATTAAAATTCAATTACATATTAAGAAATGAGATATTTGATTAGCACTGATTATGATAGAGTTGTGATCATAAGTGCTAATGTAAACATAACAAAAACGACACAGATGCACAAAAGTCCATGGTTATGTAAGTAAAAACTCTCGTAAGCCACCAATGTGGTCGTGAATGAATATGATTACTCTTACTCTATATGTGGTTTTTTCCCATTGATTATTATCTCTATGTAAGTGATGTTTTCCCCTTGATTGACATCTCTCATTAGAATTTAATATATATATATTTTTAAGCTAGCTAGTCTTTATATTAATATTTACAAAAATGGTTATAGACATGATTAACTGTGGTCTGCTACTTGGGAAACTAGGACTACAGTGATTCCCAAAACCAATGTTTGATGTCCAAACAAGAATTTTAACTGTAAAGTACTTGAAAAAAATAAAACCTATATAGCTTTGATAACATAATAAGGGATAAAAAAACAAAAAACCATAGGAGGAAGAGAATTCCTCTTAGGATAGTTTTCATGAAAAAGAAAAACCATTTTGGCCAACCTGTGAGGTCATGTGCCTACTTCTATCCACTTTGAGTGGCTCCCTGCACTGTAATATCGTCATCAATGAGAATAGGGTTGGAGGGTGTGCCTTATGATCCTTGAGTTTGCTTAGTTGGTGCCAAAGGATCATTCTCATTGTCCTAAGGGTTGGACACGATGATGTCAATGTCAAAGACCACTCATAATATTGCCTCAAATTTCTTGACCATCAGATCTAATTTGTGGAGGATAATTTGTTGTTGCCCTTTTTCCTCGACCACTAGGGCTATAAAGGCTTTATTTATCCAGTAAAGTTCAGTAAGTCTAAAGATTTTGGTGTCCCTAGTATGAGAGAACCCAGTTTCAAGAATCTGATCTTTGAATTTAGATTTAATTTGGTTTTTGGAAAGATTATTTATTTTTTGTAGAACTAAGTTATGCATATGGGATACCTCTTCCTTCACTTCAAAGGGAAAATGATTGTGGTAATAATTGGTTGACTTCATGGCATCCTTCTAGGATTTAGTAATGCATCAAGTAGGCTTTCGAGGAATGCCATTTTTTGGAGTTTTGCATGAGCCCTCATCGATGTCCCCTTTTACTATATTTTGGGCCTAGATTATTACCAAAGTTCAACATTGTCAAGTGAGGAAGCAAGACAAGATTAACATAAGTGAAGTCATGGAAAGGCACAAAGGAAAGACCCAATCCCTGAGAGGAGAGGTCCAATGACCAAGAAGAGTTCACCCACCCCATAGATAAAATCATACCAATAGTTCCAATATATTCCAACTGAGGATGTGAAGCACAAATTGCAGAACACGGGAGGGATGAGCCACAAAATAGAGTGTGAAGAATTAAAAAACTATCCAACAGATTCAAGATTTCAATTTAGTGGAAATGAAACTGGAGGAGGATCCATCACCATCGATGAATACATTTTCCCATGTTCCTTCTATTGACCCTTTTCCACTACAAGTAAAGAAGGCTAGAAGTACCAAAGCCACTATTTTCTACATGGCAATGCACGATGTGGGCATGCAAACAAAATTATACTAGTGATTGGAAGATGGGAAATCTTGCTCTACATTGGTGACTCCTGTTAAAAACTAGGTATGCACATCTCCTTTCTTTTCCTCCATTAGCTCATCCATCTGTTAGCTTGAGTTTTGCTTAGTTTCTTTTCTATGGTATAATAAGTCAATTTGATTTGTTCTCACCTTGCTTATGGCTTTGCATCATTTTCTTTCTTTTTAGAAGGTTAATTCATGTTTTGGTTTGAGTTAATAACACACATCATCATGATTTTATTGCCAATGGGTTGCTAGCAGGTTGACCAAAGCCTTTGATGCAAAAAATCATAGATTGCAAGAATAGGCTTCTTCTTGCAAACAAAAGAAAGAACGATGTTTTGTTTCTTTTAACATTCATATATATTTTTTAAATTTAAATAATGTTGTGTTGGCACCCCGCATGCATATACATGTTCATGGGCACTCAAGTTCATGAGGGATTACCAATAGTTGATCATCATTGCAAGGTTAGTGCTAAAATCATGCAAGTTTGTGCCTCCAATTCGTATCATCATGAGACAATGGGTAATTATCACTGCAGGTGGTACAATAAATCGAATTAACATCCACATTTGGCTCAACACTTTCAGAAAAGGCAATCAGAACAAGATGGTTTCTCCCTGAGATCGCTGGAAACTGAACAAAACTGAACCACGGTGGATCGAATTGTTCGAAGTCATTCCAGAAATCATAGATATGTTCATCAGGGCAGAGTGGTATGATTTTATCTGTGCCTTCGAAGGGAACCACACTGGAGTGGCCCTGCTCTTTGCACAAAATTTCGATGGGTTCCAGACCCAGCTCGGGGACACCTGCATTCATATCACAAATCATTTCATTGGGGTGGCTTGTGCTCTCCCGGTCTGTGGGGAGAGATGGTTCAAAAATGGAAAATTTTCACCAGATCTTTGCAGCAAATTCTTGGTGTCAGAACACCAAAACCCTGGCTAGATCCAGGGTATTTCCATCATGTGGAAAAAGGATTAATGGTGGGGTATCCTTACCGCATTCCAAAGGTACATCACAGGTGAAGGCCATGTCTCCATTGTGCACTTTTATCACCTCTGCTTTCTTATGCACCTAAGTTGGGATAAATAATTAAACCTCCCTTTTTATTTGCTCAAAAGTTCAACAAAAATGTCTAAAAGGGTCCAGGGCCACCCCGAATAATCTCACATAAGTTTATATCACAAGGGTTTGATAAATATCTTGGTCCTTTTTTATTTGGGTGAAATAGAGATGCCTTGGGACTATTTTTTACAATCTGTAGGGTTACAAGAAGAGGAACAACAAGTTGATCCATAGTATGAAGAGAAAAAGGATGAAGATAACCCATACATGAGGGTTTCCCCTGAACATGGTTGCTCCTCGAAGGATACACAACAAACTAGGGATAATAAATTTGCACCCAAAAAGGGGGGTGCCCGATCCAAAAGGACCAAATCAGCTACCCCAACAAAGGAAGAAACACCTCAAAGACAACTAAGATCTTCTACAACAAAACAAAGAGAGAAGGAGGGCATCCAAGTTTGTATCAGACAACAAGAGAAACAAGTTATTCCACCGGGCCCATTGTCACCTCATCACTCTGAATATGAGCTTGTGGACACCCACCTGCAACAAGAAAAAACTCCCATGACAAAAACAAGGAAGCACATGAAGACTAAACAACATAATCCTAAGATTGTTGTTGCAGAGTTTGTGCCTATGGAAACCTTAATGAAGGAATCCCTTGAAGCCAAACAGAGTAGAAAACGAAAGAAGAATCAAGATCTTGAAATTCCCATCAATCCTAACAGGAAAACTAGGATCACCAATTAATTAAGACTAAATTCTAAAGCACTGTTAAATATTTCTTTGAAATACCATCAACCTATAATAATTGAATATGAAGATACTGAAGAGGACATCTTTGGATTTGCTAATATGGAAGAGATGGTTGTCCACACATTGAAAAATATGACTCGGGATAAAGGGAGGGTGAAATACAATGAAGGGGAGACTTCAGGGATAAAATATGCAACTGTGAAGATAGAGTACCCTGCAGACTTGGATTTAGAAAAAAATGCAATGGAACTTGGACCAGATCCCGAGGAAGACTCTGATGGCATAACTCTAGATACCAAGCTATTCCCTGAGCAAGTTTCATATGATACCAAACCAAATCTTAAAGAAAAAACTTTGAAAATGCAGGGATCCATCAAGAATACAGATGACAAAAATTCTGAGGTAGCACCCAGATATGAGATGAGGTCAAGAAAAACCAAATTTTCCATTGACCTCAACAAATCTTCCATAGAGGAGGAATAAGGGATGCAAGATAGAAATGAGGAGCATGGTTTTATTAAGACAAATCTCAAAGCTGATAAAGATGTAGTTGAAAACCACCAAGTACAAATGCTGAAGCAACAAATTCAAACCTTACAACAACAGAAGCAAGATATGGAAATGCAACATACTAAGCTACAAAAGAAGTACCAAAAGTTGCAAAAGAAGCATAAGAAAACATGATTTTTCTTGAAAGAGATAATCTGAAGAGGATTGTTGTTGTCAAAGGAGAAAGGGTTTGAGACTAATGCTAGTTGATCCACTTATGTTCTAGTTTGGTTTTCCAGCTGGAGTGCATGTTGCCATTCATGCACACTCACTTGCTAATTACAATTGTCAAATGTTTTTTTGTTAAGAGTTGTTCTACTTCAGTTACCAACAGTAGTTATAGTTGCACTTATATAAGTTTAGTAGTTTTGGTTCAAGACATTTCTGCCATGTGTAATAAGTGATCGTTTTCTTTTTGAACCATATTTTAGTCAAGATTGAGTTAAACAGAATTCATGACTAATATTTCCATCAAATACACTCAATTCAAAGAGGTGTTTTCAAGTTGTAATGAAGGAATGTTAGTCAAGTCATTTAGAAAGTCTAGTTGTTATGAAAAGTTGAACTTTTGTTTTAGATTTTGGATAGATGGTCGAAAACTTCCTGGGACAGAGATAAATAGTTAGTTTTTGGAATGTAAAGGGTTCAATTTTATTGGAATATTCAAGCATCAAAATTTGGCTAGACCTGAAACTTATGACTGTAAAGCTTCCTACTTGGTCAATATAAGTCTTGATGACAGTGTGTGTTTTTCTTCTCAAGTCTTTGTTTTGTTCTTAATCTTATCTAGATGCAAGTTGGAAATGTATGCAATGTGTAATTTCCTTTTCTTTCAGCTAATGTGTCAATAAATTGTTTATTGCTATGCAACCTTGTTTTAGCTATTGTTTGCAGTAGATGGTTTATTGTATTGCAACCTTGTTTGGATGACTTKTGTCAYGATAMATATTTCATATCTAGAATATTATTTCATGTATGAKATTTCATGCAGGAGGTGACATTGTATGATTGATTGTATTTCATTGTTTATTTCTCCATATCCTTACATGTTCATCAAAATGCATGCCACTAGCTAAGGGGAACCTGCAGTGATATTGTTTKGCCAKTCCAACCAGGTTTCTATCCTTGAAAACCTACCCATTAGCTTACCAACAGACCTAATTCATCAAAATAAAACCATTCCAAAATTTGAGGTGGCCTAGCTCTTCCCTTTAGCAGTTAGGTGCAGACTTTAGGACCAACATCTTCTGGCGTCGTTGGCGGGGAACAGAGTAACATATTATCTTTCCCTGGGAGAACGACAATGATCAGATCTGATCTTTGATGGTGAACAAAGATCAGGCACAAAGGTGACTGCCATTTTTCACCTAGTGAATCCACTGAATGCAACTCTATTAAGGATTTTGGCTCTTAGGAAAGGATCCAGGAAATAAAATCTTGAGCCTACTAAAAATGCAAAAGTCAACCTTTATCTTAATGGTGGTAGATCCAATCCTGATTCAGAGAGACAATTAAGAAATACTATCATTTCTTTGAGATACCCCTTGACATCCAAAGTCAAGGCCACTGTTGAAAATTTTTCCTCTATCCACAACCATAAGCAACCTAAGGTTGTCATTTTTCATAACCCCCTTGTCATTAGTTCTCAGACATCCCTTGTCTCAAATTTGGCCTCATCATCTCCTCCATCAACCACATCCACAACTCCTCCTCAACCTCAGAGTCCAATTGTCCCAAACATGGTTGTCAACAGGATGAAATCCATCATTACAGCTAGGTATGCACCTTTGGTGCTGCCTCAAAACTTAAATTCCTTTCCCATAGGTGACTACATGAAGTATCTTCCAAGATAATATGGTGAGAGGGAGGTAAGTGTTGCGAGACATCTGGTGGAATTTTATAGTTTTGCAGAAAACTTTAACATTGAACATGCAAATGTATGGATGAGGTTTTTTGGGCATAGTTCGGATGGAGAGGTAAGGAAATGGTTTCGTGGCCTAACTCCAGATTCTACTATAGGTATCGAGGCATTGGATGAGGCTTTTCTAAAACAATGGGGAGATAGGAGAGACTATATGTATTACATAACTACTTTTGGGGATTTAAGAAGGAAGAATGGTGAGTCTATATCAGACTTCACCAAGATATTCAACAAGATGTACAATAAAATTCATGATGAAATTAAACCAATTGAAGCCTCAACTAAGATCACATTTGAAAATTCTTTTGATGCTGAATTTTCTCTCCTATTGAGGGAGAGGAGGTCCACCATTTTATTTTCCATGCAAGAGGAATCTATTGAGTTTGAGATCCCAGCATTAGAAAAATTGAAGAACAAATTAGATAGGAATAAAAAGACGCAGAGGGAAGAAATTCCTTCCTCTTCCAACCTAGAAAAATATGACCCAAAGCTAGAGAAGATGGCCAGAACCTTGAAATACCTAAATTCAGAGATAGCTAAATTGAAATGGGACACCAAGTATCCCAATATGCATATTAGGATGTTGGAAACAAAAACAAAAATCAATTTAGAAGGCCAAATAATGCTCCTCAAATCATGCTGAGAGAGAGGAGAAATTATGAGGATCAAAGAGTTGTACCTCCTTTCCAGAACAACGAGATTGAGGAGATGGATGTAGAGAATGATGTTGTAGATGATTCTATTGTACTATTTAATGAAACTGATCTTTATCCTAGTCACCTAACACAACAGGACTATGGGATCTCACAGTTGTCAAGCTAGTTTGATGATGATTTGAAGGAAGAAGAAATATTTCAAATTTAGCCCCAAAAAAAGTATGATTTGAGGCCTAGGCCAGGGGGTCCAAAAACAAATTCCCATGTTCAGAATAAAAAATTAGATCTCCCTCCAAAGAATGGCCCAAACAAGGGTACATCATACAAAATTGATCAACCACATCCATCTAAACCTGCTTCTCTAGAGGTAAAAGAAGCAAGCAGACAACCAAGTTCTTTCAACATAGAGCATGAGCTAAGTATGATAAAGATCCATGTACCTTTAACAGAGCTGCGAAAAAATGAGCCATTAAAGAACTCTATCATGAAGGTTTTGAAACCACCTATTTCTACTATATCATCTGATGTAATCAATTTGCAGGATGAAAACCATGCCATCACTGTTGGCCCACACATTGAAGATGGGTCCGATGCTTCTCCACAATTTTACATATCCTTGAATGTCCACGATAAAATCTTGCATAATTGATTAATGAAATCAATTGAATCTCATAATGTCATGCCTAAGTTTGTTATGGAAGAGTCGGGGATAGAAATCACCAAGCCATACGAGGATATTTACTCCTTTGATTCTAAAAGGGTAAAATGCTTGGGATTCATTAAAGATCTGGTTGTTTCTATATCTCAGCTACCCATGAAAAGTGTAGTGATGGATATTGTCGTAGTTGACATACCCCCCAAGTTTGGTATGCTTTTTGCCAGGACATGGGCCAAGAAATCTATAGGATCCCTTCATATGGATCTTACATATGCAACCATCCTTGTCTTCAGAGGAGAACAAAAGATATTATACAAAGAGGTCAGATTGGAATATATTTTCAATGATCATCAGAATCCAGGTAATCATCCAATTTATGTTGTTGAGGATGAAATTGGGTCATCCATTTTTCATATAAATGATGATGTCCCAAAAATATTCGTCAACAAATGCAGAAATCAACCACTCACATACCAAGGGAATGAAGTCTGGAAGGTGTATTTTGATGGCTCATCTTCAAAGGAGGGTTATGGTGCTGGTGTAGTCCTCATTTCCCCTTTAAAGGAGGTGGTTACACTCTCATATAAGTTGGAATTGTTGATACTGAGAGGGGGGTGAATCAGTATCAAGTACAATTTAAAACCTTTTTCAACTTATACTTAAACCATTCAACTATATACAATGAGCAATGAAACATTGTATAAGAGTTACACCAATACACCACAATACACCATGCACAATATATGAGAAATAATCAATAGTTATTGTTCAAGGGAAGTAATGACTTCCAAAGGTAGCTACAACTTCCAAATGTAAAGGGAGGGATAAACCTCCAAGAGGAAGATAAAATCCTCC
>JASDQU010171200.1:13186-23501 GCA_032191745.1 Picea mariana
TAACAGAGCAGGCGAAATATGTACACAGAGAGTAATATAAATGAGTGAAAATTATACCATCACAGTTGCTGAGACTATGTCAATTTTGAATTGACAATTGCAGTAGCAGACTCGACATTTTTGAACAGGATTGAACCCGTGGTTCGTTGCTTCTTGTCGGAGGGTTGCACCTTTGTATTCTGACCAGTGAGATTTGCCACTTGGTTTTCCAAATCGTGGATTCTGAATTGCATTCTAGGTACATCCAAGTAGTACCTTTCCAACCATAACCCACACTAATTGCAAGGTGCTGCAACAGGTTGAGCAGTCGAGGGTTTCAATGATTCACCAAGGTTTCATGAGGTGGTTCAATACCAGGGAAGTCAGGGTTATCCCGTAGACAGGGAGGTAAGTTCTTGACAAAATCATAAGGAGTTTTGTTACACAAGCCTTCCGAGTAAGGTAACTCTTCAGCAAGAAAACGTCAATGTCTGAATCAGAGTCTTCGCTGACCACGATAGGCTTTGATTTGGCAGGGGGTTTGGGTTTATTCCTCACCATGCGAGAGATTAACCTTGCATTTTTCTTGCCTTTCGAATTAGCACCAGTCTTTGTCTTAGGCTGTTTGGTTGCGGGTTTATCCACTTTGGCTCGTTTAGTCATAGCCATAGGCAAATTCGTAGGTGAATCGGGTTGGGGTTTGGGTAGTAAAACACCATAAGGCACAGGGGTAGGTCTGCTTTCGGTCACCATGGGCTTATCCACCTGTGGAGGGTTTGATTCTTCAAAGCCATTACGGCTGAGAAAATCATGCCAAGAATCACAACGTAACCCTAACTTGTACACCAATATCATTTTAATCAACCCCAAATCGAAGAGGCTGGTGTCGGCTCGGCTGCGCTTGTACCTTTTAGGCATTTTGAACAAACTTCTATGCAAATAATGGGGCATACTAAGTTCAAAACCCGTAAAAACCATTAATAAACGCAGGTGAAACAAGAAAATAAACCCGTACCTGCCTTCACAAGTAATGAATTGCTTGATAATCATCAAGAGATCATACTAGCGGGGTTTCAACATCTTTGCAGGAAAACCTCTGTCGCATGAGTTCACTGTCCGAGACTGAAATAACAATGTCCACGGGACATCATCAACCTTGCAACTTTTGGACCACTTCTGTCCCGTAATAGGCAGGCTGGTTGCCGAGCTGAGAAATTGTTCAGTGATTTCAAGCTGGACATCTCCAACTTTGGCTCGGCAGCCATCGAATGACAATGCAAATTGCCGAGCCATAGTGAGGTTATAACCATCGGATTTTCTTATAAACAAGAGCCAACTGAACTCTTCCAAGTCGCTATATGCACCATCAAATGTTAACAGTGCTTGGCCCCCGTTGGGCTCGGCCACTACGACAGGAGCCATGGCTTCTGTGCATGGTGGGGTTTGAACTTGAACAAAACAATACACAGGGTCCAAATTGATAGGGTTTAACAACTTCAGCGCTCAAGGAGGTCGGAATTAACTGCATGCGTGCAAAGGTGGTGGGATTACCACCGCCATGCAATGTATTAATGACCATGTACAGTGCTATTCCATCCATAATCATAATCGTTTAAAACATATGTATTGACCAACCAAACAGGTGTACAAACATATCGACATGCCATCCATCCAAAGTAAAACCAACACCATATGTTATAATCATGCACTGAGTGTACAGCTCAATCCAACATGAAATCCATCATTAATCACGATCTGTCGTGTCAATCTAACGTTTTAAACTGATGTTAATTCAATCATGTCAAAGCATAGTTTAAAACTATGATCGCTCAATGTAATATCAACTCGTAAAATAATACACCAAGCATCGATTCAAACTATGGAAATCCAAAAGATTAATCCATGCACCTTTGTGAAACTCAAACCATAAATTTATTCTCAAATCGCCCTTATAAACTTACCAATGCATTCGTTGCACATCCAAATGTTTATATTTCAAAGTTTTTAGAACATTGCAACCAAAAATCTCATATGATCAATAAGTCAAGAGCTCATAGCAATAAGGACTCAAGCATATAAAACCAAAATCAATCATAACCTTTATAGAGTCAAAGGTAACCAGTAAATCTTCATGCTCAATGGCTTAGTAATCAAACATATCCAAATGCACAATCAAGGTAAGAGTATAAGTTTGAAAAAATATTTTGCATTCATGTGATAAACCAATGGTCAAGTGTCTTTCAGCAAAATCAATAAAAGACGACCACAGTCAAAACAATGAGAGAGGTGTTTTCACACTTTCAGTTGTGAAAAATGAAATGAAACCAAATTGCAATTGTCGAAAAAATGAATACGATGTCTTGTTGCACAATGCGACGATGATTTGTCGTTAATGAGACAAGGGGTGTAGGCAGCTTTTTAGGGCAAATTTAAAAAAAAAAATAAAAAAATTGGCTGCCAACAGTATCCAACGGTCTTGATTTGATCTAATCGTTGACTAGTCCTCCAACGATCCTTCTCTTGTAATATGACGGTCTAGACAAATTGCAGGATTGGGAATAACATGTTGTTTAATTCTCCTTTTTCTCTCCGCAATCCATCCCTGTCGTTGATTTGTGCTTGCGTATCCAACGATCATGACTTGATCTAATCGTTGACCAATCCTCCAATGGTCCTGCTCTTGTAATTTGACAGTCTATACTAATTGTGGGATTGGAATTAACACTTTGTTTAATTCTCCCTTCATGCTTTGCAATCAATCCCTATCCTTGATCTTGCGCTTGCGAATCCAACGGTCATGACTTGATCTAATCATGTTTCTACAATGTGATTTTCCTTCTAAGCTCTGATCTCTACATACAGTCTGACATTTTCATTCTCTCCATACTGTTTGACATTCTATTAACATCAATGATAATTCATCAATGATAACTCATCAATGACAATTCATCATAACAACTTATCATCATATCACAATGACATCGACTGTTGACATCAATGACAACATATCAATGGCAATATATCCAACAATTAGGATTGTGCCCTACAAGATACTATTCTAACCATTCATCATTCATTCATAATTATAGAAACAACAAAAAGCCATTAAGACACATTGCAACACAATATTTTACTGTGGTTTACTCTCCTGGCCTACGTCCACAAATATCTTATTCTTTATTCATTCTTCATCAAAAATAGTGTTGCATGCATTACATCATGAGCTTATGAATGGTGAGGCTGACCAACGTCGCACCAAGCTCCACATCTTGTGACCTAAACCTCAATTACATTTCAAAATTGACTCCATCTAAGCTCTGCAACTCTCACCAACACAAATACTTAGACTAAGACTCAAAAATATGATTAAAGTGCTTCGCTCATGACAAAGTGGTAATGAACTCCTCCTCCCTATTTTCCTCATACATATTCTATTTATACTACAAAATGGGTAAAAAACTTTACATTTTGACTCACAAGCCCTAATTCTAAGTGGACGCCACTTTCCCACTTTCTAACTATCTTCTGCATGGTTGGTATTCAATCCAACCCTTCCTTTCTTTGACTCTACGCTGGTCTTCCTTCTTTCCTGGCATGTTGCTTCCTTTTCCTTCTTGCGCATTTCTTTCTCCTGATTCTTTGGCACACACTACTTCATTTGGTCCATTTTTTTACCTTATTTGTTGCGTTGAACCCCAAAATTTCCTACTCCAACAGACCCCCAACACTAACGTGTGACTTGTCTCGAGCCACTTAGGTCATGTGTGCCTCCTGCACATAATTCTTCAAGGCTTGGAACTTCTTTTTCAGTGCATGGACCTGTGTCTTCACCCGTGCACTTTTGTTTGTCGGGTTCTCTACCACCTGCATTGTTATTTGATCCTCCTTTTAGTCCCTAAAGTTTCACTTGACTACTAAGGGCAAGCTAGGGCATCATCAAATTATTGCAATGGTTTTTATGGATAAATATATATTGTTTTTTTAAAATGTTGGAGGTTTTAACAGTAAATGAAGAAAGAGAATATCAATCTATGATTGTAAATAAGCTCTAATAACACTTCCTTAGTCAATGGTAGTCAATTTAATAAAGCAGATAAAACCATAAGAATAAAGAAATATGAAAGTGTCCAATCCGTTCACTCACATAGGAAGATTCCTGATCCTTAATGTCATTCAGAAACAAAGAATAAGGTACTCAAAAACAAGTCTTGGAATGGGAAAGAAATCAGTGAAATATTCATTTCCTTATCAACATAACAAGATATATTCAATGCATCACAAAGATAACATGTTTTTTAAAGTAAGAAAAGGAAGAATAAGAGTAGAGGAGAAAGTCTGTTGATCAAAAGGGTTGTAGCATTGAGTGAAAAATGAAATAGTACCAACTTTACAATCATAAAAGAGAGTCTCAGTCCTGCATTCCTGATATTTATTGAACCCTCTCGGGCCTTCCGAAACTCTATTTCCCCCCTTGCAAAATGAAATATATAGATAATTACCTTAACAAACAATTTCTATTTTTCAGAATACAACTCCAATCTATATGCTAAAAACAAAATGATGTTGGAAAGAAATATGGAAAGGTAATCAAGAATCTTGAGTAGATGGAGTTGCTGGTGGATTTGTTAGCTGGAGCAGTTGCAAAAGAACCTCAAAATATGCAATTTGTTTATTTGCATATCTTTGACCAATGATTCATTTTTTAAAACTCTTTTACTATTCTCTTCATAACCTTCGAGTGATAATCTCTTGCTTCCAAATAAGAGTACATACAATGTATGCTCTGTTAGAAAACTACCCTGAAAATGTTCAACTTTCTCCCTAAAACATGGGATATTGTGGAATCCTTCATCTACTGCCAGGGTGTATTTTCCTTGTTGTTTCTTCCCCTTGAAAAATTGGATTTAATTTAAACTTCTACTGCTAGATACTCAATCTGCTACCTTTTTAATTACTTCCACTTGTGCGTTACTTCCTGGAAATGTTGGAAAACTTAATATTCCTTGTTTTCCGCCTGAGGAAAAGGACAAGTTTCTGTCACCTGAAAATCTACATGTGGCCTAATTTGTTGTTCGAACCTTGGAATCTGATGATGATTATGTTCCTCAAGGTTTTCTAGCATGTTTGTATAAACTCATATGCACTCTAACTTGACATTCTACAATATATATATATATATATATATATATCTTGATACACGGGTGCATATTGATTTGCAAGATTGTTCTTGAGCTCATATTCAAAATTAGTCACTAACATAAAGGAAAACATGTAGAAACCCACGAACTCCTTGTCACCTTGGCGAATGGAAATTCAAGCTCGTCACCTACATAAATATAGACTCATATAGCTGTAACAAATCTTTCTTCACTTCTTCATCTTTTCTTTTTTTTTAGCACCCTCACCATTGTTGGCCACAACCACACCTTGCAATCCTACTGATGATCAAAATTTCTTTCTCTTCGCACCCGAGGATTTTTTTTTGCATGAGTAGTCCTCTTCTTACTCGAAAGCATGCCTATTAGTTCCTTTTCCCCAACCAAAGAACCAACATCCCTTGTTCTATTTCCCAAGGAGTCCAACATATCAACTTCATTCTCACTTTTCTGATTCAGGAGCATCGCCAGCAGGTAGAAAGCGTGCGTGGATATGGAAGACAACTGGACAAGCGCCAACACATTTCATGTTTAAATTGTTTTGAAGTGGAATGTGCCAATCTTAAATGAGATAATTAATAAGGAGCGCACTTGTAAGATTGTAATCAGACCTTGAGTGTCCCGCTCTCGTCTGAAGTAGATAGAGGCATTTATGTTAAGATAAAATAGGTAGATAGAATTTAATTCTAGATTAGACAGTTTTAGAGCCAGAGGGAAAATGGATATAGACACCCTCACTTGTATCATTGTAACATTAGATGAATGGGGAATGAATAGAAGCAAGAGTAGAGAGAAGAGAGCTGTGTAAAAACACCCATGTACAGAGATTTGAATTAATAGAAAGATCTTTGATTCAAATTCATGGCGTCGTGTTTGTTCTCTGTCTATGTATGTTGAATATTGTGCTCATGAATGCTTTACTCTTTCTATCATGCAATTGATTTTATGCTATGTATGAATGATTTCTTGTTAAATGTTTGAAGTTTGAGAGAGAGTAAGGAATGATTTTCAATTGTTTCTCTATCTGAGCAAGGATTCCTGCAAGGAGTGCAGTTGAATTGTCCGCAAGGAGTGCGTTGACAAAGGGTTCAGAGATTTGTCTCTGGAAGGCTCAGATAGAATATCTATTGTTCTCATTCTCACAAAAGTGCAAGTTAGGCATAGGAGTCATGCAAGGTGTGCACAGACCAAGATGAATTCAGGGTTTAAAACCTGAGAGGTTATTGGAGGACTATTGCTGTAGGGTGTGCGCAAAGTTGAGGGTGTTCAACACTTGAAGTGGTTGAAGGTTGCCGCAAGGAGTGCGTGAAAGAGTCTTCTTTAAGACTCAAAGTTGTGAGAAAGCTCAGGAAAGATAAAGCCTTTGAAACTGTTGAAGGGCAGCACAGAAAGTTTGTGCATTGAAGTATTGAGAAGGCGTTGTAAGTTTGTGCCGCAGGTGGACAAGTTCGAGGAGGAATATTTGGCTCATTTCGCAGGAATCGTCAAGGAAGTTTTGGACGGTCGAAATTCTCTGAGGAGAATTTACGAAGTCTCACAAGTCGTCAGATCTCGCAGAGTAGCAGGGAAGTTATTGAGGTTATTTTAGGAGTTCAAGCTCAGGAGAAGCAGAACCGTCGATCCAAGCTAGCCAGGGGCCGTTGGATCACTCGCGAAATCACCTCTCAGGGTTTCGTGAGTTGAAGGGTCGAAGATTTGGTATCAAGGTCCGTGAAGCCGCGAAAGGAGAAGAAACGTGTGTGTGGGACTAGAGGAGTTATCAAGGTGGACAGGTGGCTAGCTGTCTATGTGGAAGTCGATTTCATTGACCACTTCAGAGTTTCGTGAGTTGAAGTCCTGAAAGCCTTGCATCAGGACTCGCGAACTCGTGAAGTGCGAAGTCTCGAAACGACGAGAAGTCTAGTTGTGGGGCCAGTGCCGAGAAACGTGTCGGAGTCTGACATCTCAGGATTTCGGGGAATAGAATATCGAGATTTCGGGGTTCGTAGGAGTAGAGTTGTATGTTATCACAACTCGCGAACTCGCGAAAGTCGAAAAGCCGGAGTTGATATCGGAGTTTCAGGATTCAGGGGTCTGAGTGACAAGACACTCAACCACAGGATTCACGAAGTCGTGAAGTTCGATTTCCTGAAACGTGAAGGAGGAGTCCCACGAGGTTTTGCTGTGGGTGCATATTTTCCAAAAGGGAAATAGAAGAACAATTGACGAGAGCTCTTCGGGCCAAGGAGAGAAGAACGATCCTGTGTACGTGGACTTTCTGACCCATGGGTTGGGGAGGGCTGCATCATTTTCCTACCAAACATCCCATCAGAAAAATCTCCCAGCATATGAATAACACTTGGATGCCCAGATCAAAGCTATGTCATGTTGGTGGCAGGTTCTTGACCTTGTTGACACATGGATATTTTCATTGACAACTGGTAAAATCAGTGTCCCTCAAAATGGATGATCAAGTGTTGTGCACATAGATTCGTGGCTCATCGTCCATGTGGCTTGGCGCTTAGCACTAGGCTTTGGATTGACTTGTGTACTTGACTTATGTGTTGATTACAGGTGCACTAGATCATTGTGTGTTGCGTGGTGTTGTTAGTGATAAATGCTGACATATGTGTTGTATGACTGTAGGTGCATGGATTCGAGGACTGAAGATTGTCCTTTGGGCACAACCATTTTTTTGGTGAAATTTAAAATAAAACCAACCCTGTGCAAAGGCCAATGAAACCCAAAAACCAATTGGGCAAATCCTTTAATAAAAATAAGCCTTTAAAAGGACAATTTTGTCCTTCCAGTAAGTGGCTTATGGAGCTAGAACTTGGCCTTCGAGAAATTGGTCGTTGAATCAATATATTTTTCCTAAATGAGCATAAATCAAAGAGAAACAAAAATAACTAGAGAAATCGAAAACTGGCTTAATAAAACCAACCATTAATCCATAGGCAATTTGATTAATGCTGATTAAAAAGTCATCTTAAGTCAACATCCCTTTAAACAAAATTCATAAGCACATTTAGGATATAACACCTCCAACAATTTCATGCATTCTGAATGTGCGTGTTCCATTCTTCCTTTTCCTGTATCCAACTCCGTGATCATGATTTCTTCTTTCTCCTGAAGTGGATCCAACTAAGCATGTCTTGTTTGTTTTTCCTCCTGGATTGTCTTCACTTCTGCTTGCAGGTTTTTCATCTCCTGCAAGGCCTTTATGCTCTCTGATATGGACATTGTCTTCTGTCTTTTATTTAAATATTTCACTGTGGAATTTATCTTCTCTTCCCTATGATACAGTTGCTGGATCCTTTCATCTTTTTCCAGGCTTGTCCAAATTTGCATGGTTCTTTCATAGAGCTTTGCTACTACTTTTATTTATAGTGAAATCCTATCTGTGTGTTCTATTGCCTACTTCGTCCTTTTTGATCGGACTTTTGGAGGGATGGTTGGTTTTAGTTTCCCAACCAACTAACCTATCTTTTGTTTATACCCCTCCATCTTCTACGCTATCATCTTTAACGTTTGTTCCGCGTTGAGTTCTCCGGCTAGTGCATTGTTTGGGATCATCTACAATAATTCCTCAAGTCTTGTCTCCAGTTTTTCTATGCGTTGTTTGTCCTCTTCTTGTTCTATCCATAGTTATGTAAGAATTATCTCTAGCACCTCCTTGTCTTCCTTGGCTATTTCCAGGTTTGTTGCATCCATCCTGGCCATAGATTGTACTTCCTATGCAACAATGACTTGTAACTGATAGAGTGATTTTGTTGGTATCTTGGCCAATAACAATTCCATCCATTCTATGTCCTTGGCTTGTTTTTGTTCCATGTCTTCTTCCATTTTCAACATTTCTTTAGTAAGGATGAATTTTTTCATTGCCATTTTCATTATTTGTATTGTCTCCTCCTCATTTTGTGTTGGAATTTTCTATTCTTGCACTATTTGTTGTTGTTGTGTTTGATATTTGTGTTGCACCTTAGTAAATAGTATCTTCTCACTAGCAAATTTGGGTCATTTTGCGGCGGCTATTTCGACACTCTTGCGATGTTATTTCATGGATATTGCGATGAATCTTGAGTCTCTCAAACGTCATTTCATGTGACATGGCAATTTCGATGAACTTGAATTAACGTTGCAAGAGTGCTGAAAGTAGGGAACTTCTCGCAATTGTGACCAAAAAATAAATATCGTCGCCAATACGACAATATAGGAAAACTAAGTGAAACCAATTGTTCGTCGCTATTGCGACGAACCCATGGTATATAGTGACAGACAAATTTTGTCGCAAAATATCTATTGTGCGTCACAATTGCGACGACAACTTTTCCTGGTTTATATAACAAATTTGTTGTAGGATTTTTTATTGTCGTCAAAATTGCGATGACAAATTTTCTTGGTTTATATAGCAAATTTATCGCAGGATTTTTTATTGTCATCGCAATTGCGACGAAAAGTTTTCTTTGTTTATATAGCAAATTTGTCGCAAGATTTTTTTATTGTCGTCGAAATCACGAAAACAAATTTTCTTGGTTTATATAGCAAATTTGGCCCAGGATTTTTATTGTCGTCGACATTGCGACGACAAATTTTATTGGTTTATATAGAAAATTCGTTGCATAATTTTTGTTGTGCATCGAAATTGCGACGAAAATGTTTTATTTAAAAAAAATAAAAAATTTATTTTTGGGCGAAATAAATAAATTTTTATTTTTGAGCAATCTTGTGGGAATCTTCAAAATTAAGGGTTTATTGGGGGAATCTTTAAAATTAAGGGCCATTCAATTTATTAGGAATATTTAGAAATATAATTCTAAGTACAAAGCTTGTGGGAATCTAGTTGGGCAAGGCCATTGTATTCTTATTTGTTTAATGATTTATACACAAGGCTAATTTCCTTGCAAACTTACCTTTATAACATTATTTTTTATGACTACATGAGAAATAGTTCACATTTGGGAAAAACATCAATGTCATAGAACGTTTATCCATCTTAATTTTTAAACTACATGTTGGAGGGTGAATTATCCATGACAAACAAACATGTTTTTAAATGACATGTTGCAGGGGGGATCACAACATCCCCTCTTTACCCACCAACCAAACAAATCTTGAATCTTTGTTGAGAATCAAAACACCCTTTCTTTACCCATCAACTAACCAAACCTAGTTAACATGGGATATTATTTAATTATATA
>JASDQU010171203.1:2928-14742 GCA_032191745.1 Picea mariana
GAAAAAAATACGATGATAAAAGGAAAATATTGATTTCTATTAGCCAAAAAGTCTCAGATCTGGTACATAAAATCAGAGTTGTCTCTGTTACTTTCACAATATAAAAAATATGAGTCTCATTACAATCCTTAGAACCTTCTAACTGATATACAATGTTTATTTTATAGTCTAGACTGTCAATAATATCTTTACAATTTGAATAACTGCCTTATCCTAGGATCCCTATGCCGTCAGGAAGCGTGGCAACATGTGGAGAACAAAAAATAACTAAACTACTAAAAACTAGGCTAATGTTGGAAACACCCTTAAGATTTCTTTATTGTTGATGAATTGTCCCTTTGAGTGAATTATTCCTTTGGAAGGTGGCTTCCCAGCTTAAAACTAACCCTTAGAAAAGTTTCATGCATTTATTTTATCATTTGGAAACTGTTGATTCCTTCAAAATATCCAGAACAAGAGTTCACATCGCCAGCCTGTATCATCCAATTCGCAGCGCCAGGGGCTGTGAACTTTCCTCTAGCTTCTTTTTTTGTTTGAAAACGCCTCAAAACATTCCAAAAACATTCCCAGTGCCACCAAATTATATAATAACATATGATAATTACATATGACTAAGAAGATAACACACCCTTAGCTGAACTTGATTTATCAAACATGACCATCTTCAAAATTGCAAAATACTAAAATAGGAAACTATCAAAATTGATATGAGTTAAGGTGTTCATCTTCATCATTTTCTGACTCTAGAACTCTTCCTGGTGGAAACTTTAGCTAACATATCTAGATTCTTCTTATCCAACTCCTCTTTTAAAGGTTGCATCTCCATCTTTAGCCATTTGATCTGAGCCTGGTAAGCTTTGTTTTGTCTATATAAATTTATGATCTGCCTATGGAGGGGTTGAAACCTTTTAGCTATAAATTTGGCCTTGCTAATAGTTTCACGATACATGACCATGAGTCCATTAAGCTTCTTATTTGCAACCAAATCACCCTTCTTCATTTCATCAATTTCCGCCCTTGCCTCTCTAAGTTGTCTATTGAGCCTTTTAACAATATGATTGCTCTCATTCTGAAGAGTGGTGGTGTCAATGATTTCAATGGGTTTCTTAACAAATGTAGATTTACCTTTCCTCTGGGATGAATCTCTTACTGAATCATCTTTCACACAGATCTCTAGTTTGGTTTCTACTCTGGTAAGAGGCCTCCTAGCTTTGACCTTGTCAACTGCACTGGGTGAAGGAAACACCAGCTTCCTTCCTTTCAAACTTGTAGCTTTAGTTGAAGGGGCCTCTACTGGAATGGGATCTGGAATAGGTGAAGTTTCTCTCTGTGAATACTATGAAGGTCCTCCTCCTTCATGATCCTTAGTTGCTTTATCACCTCTAGCATTCTTAGATTTCTTCCTTTTCTTGTTCACTTATGAATTTACAGTCTAGTCAATATGAAGAGGGCTTTGCAATTTAGACTATAGAGTGAGAGGAACGTTTAGTTAGAAGCATGAAGAGGTAATAAATGCTTCCCAATCCATGTTTTTCTTTCTCAATTCCTCCATCATTAGCATCTTTATAAGGCTTGAATGGAAGACACTTGTATCAACTGCTTTTGATTTGGCTTGGACCCTGTCAGACATTTTGTGAATACTTCTAAACAGGTAGAAAGGGAGATTCATGGCATCTTTACCCATGAAGTGTAGGAGTAGCCTTATATGGTAGTGATATATCATGTTGAATCTTCTTTCATAGGTGAAGTATCTTTGAATAACCTTCAACATCTTATCAAATCCCTCCAATATATGATTTCTGGCCACAACCTTTGAAAAATTGTCTCCTTGGTATTTTGGTTTGAGGAATTCATTTGAAAAGGAAGCATTTAGGGTCATGCCATTGAAACATCTCTCACCAGTGTTAGGTATCTCAGTTTCTACTGAGATGGATAATTTAGATACCTCAAATTCCAATGTCCCAACCTTAGTTTTGGTCCCATAAAAAATGAGGGAAAACTCCCTAGCCACCTATGTGTGCCCCCTCTGCATTTTCTGAAAAAACGTTTATGTAGCCTACTCTTTGGAAAAATTCTCTGATCAAGGGTTCAAAATGAAAAATATGCATTTTGTAGGGCTCTGTTCTCACAATTTCCCCTCATTTGTGAGCCTTACTTTGCTGTGGGATATCCATTAATGTTGACTGCAGAAAAAACCTTTCCATGAGATTTAATGATGGTTAGAGATGGGATAGGGAAAACAGAGGGTTAGGCTTTTAATGGATAAGCTCTCCCAATGGCTAGTTTTGTGTTTCTCAACCTACTTTACTTTCAGGAACAAGACAAGGTATCTTTTAATCAAGAAGATGAATGGAAAGACCATTTAAAAATATTATGGAGGATATTAGAACAAAACTTTACAGAACAAGTCTTATCAACTTCAAACTTATTCACAACCTTACTACTCTTTTGAAAAACTTAGGTTGTACTCCACAGGTGACTAATTTCACATTGCATATTGAATAGGAGGGTAATTGAATGGTTGAGATTGCATGAGACAGTTTTGTAAAAGGTGTTGGATCAGAGGGTTCACAGCATTAAACTTGTTGTACATAGTTCATAGCGCTAGAACATGGTTTTGAAACATTTCGGAAAAGTAAGCAAAGCAAGCAAAATGGATAGTAGGAAAAGGTAATCTAAACCTAGGGATGCATCAGGCTTAATGAAAAAGTTTAGAGTATATCACAAGGCTTGGGAACTTTGAAAACAAACAAATAAGACAGTTTGCAACGCCCGTCACTAGTTAGCAGCACCTAGAAGGAAAAATAGCTAATAAAACCTTTCATGTCCTTCATATAGAGTGAAAATTCTCATGGAGTACCTAGTGACCTTGAATTGGAAGCTGGTATCTTTGAGTTTGAACAATGGTTTCTGCAAGTATCCTAACCTCCAAATCACCTTCTCCAGCCAGTTCACAGTGACGAGTTCGTAGCGCCTATCTATAACACGAGTTTGCAGTGCCAAGCTGGAAAATGATTTGTACACTTGGAGAAAATAGTTAAAAGAATTCATGACAATAATCCCTAGATATTGGTTTAAAAATCATCTCTGAAAATAAGGAGATCTTCAATTCACATGACCCATAAATCCAATGATGGCTATGAATGAAAGATATATCTTTGAAAGCATTGCAAACTCTCTTAGTGATTTGGAAATGTACAGATCAGACGTGATTTGACATATTAACAAGTAGAGGTGACAAAAGGATGGGTCAGTGTACACCATGGAGAAAGTGACATGTCAGGATGATGATGGAGAATTTTAAAAAATGTGACTCATGAAGGTGATTATCCAACAATTATGAAAACGAGACATGACTCAGTGACTCTTTAGACTGAATCCAAACTAACCATAGTTTATTCATTCCAAAAAAAGAAAAATGAATGTGGAGAAGGGACATAAAACCTATAACTTAATGAACACCTTATGACTCAAAATAAAAAACCTAAAGACTTTTTTACCCTTGCAATTCTATGTGATAACACCTCCTATAGATGGAGTTTGCATTGGTCCATAGATATCTCGATGTACTATTTCCAGTGGATCTTTTTCTCTATGTGACTTGCCAACTGGAAATGACTCTCTATGTTTCTTTCCAAAAATGAAACCTTCACATATTCTTTCTGGTTTTTCAATTAATGGCAAACCTTTCACCATATCATTTGTATGTAGCAGATTCAAACCTCCAAAATTTAAATGTCCAAATATGAAATTCCATAGCCATGAATTATCTTGCACTTCATATTGGAATGTTGCCTGCATCTATGCGTTACTGTCTCATTTTTCTTTAATATTGTGCACACTATCTTTGAAACTGTGTTCACTTACTGCTTCGCTTTCTACTTTGAATGAAGTGTCAAACTACACATCTTTTTCTTTACTGACAACTTGCGTTGTTTTTCTCTTCATGGTTGGCTTCAATGTCAATGGAAACATTATGTTTCTTGTCATCTGAATTTTTGCAATAAGCCGATTGCTTGGATATCTGTCCATAATCACACAATGATTATCTTCCATGTAGATTTTGTATCCTTTCTGTAACAACTGTCATGTGCTCATCAAATTATGTTTTAGACCAGAAACATAATATACATCAGGAATAATCTTTTGTTCTCCTTGTTTAGTTAAAATGTTAATACTTCCTTTTCTTAAGAAAGTGACTTCGATATCTGTTCCAAGTGTAACTTTAGTTTGGAATGACTTATCCAAACTAGAAAACAATTATATGTTTCTTGTCATGTGATTACTATAGCCTAAATATAGATACCATATGTCACATGGACTTTCTTGAGCAACATTGCATTCAAATGGTGAGACTATAGACATTGCTTCAACGTGCGCCATAAACATAGGACTAGAGGGAGTATTTGCACGGTTTGAATGATCTTGACCTTTCTTGTTCTGATTATACTGTCTCTTCCTACACTCATATGCACAATGTCCATACTTTTTACAGTAATGGCACTGCATCTTTGACTTATCAAATTTATGATTACTTGACTGACTCTTATTTGGATTTTGACTGCTTCCGCCAGTATTTCTAGGACTGCTACTGCATCCACCTCTAGCATAACTTCTTCCTCTACCTCTAGAGTTATCTCCCCCCCTTTCTCTTCCATAGCTTATAGATGACTGCACGGAAAATTCATTTTCTAATGACATATTTGACCTATTCAATCTGTGTTCATGATTAATGAGGGAAGCTTGCAACTCATCTAGACTAAAATGACTCAGGTCTTTGCTTTCTTTCAGATTCACAACAAGGGTATCAAATTTAGGAGGAAGACTGCTAAGTACCTTCTCAACAACCTTTCTATCCTGTATGGTTTCTCCATGAGACTTAATCTTATTTATCATGTCAATAACATGGGTATAAAAGGAATCAATTGATTATGTATCTTTTATTGACATTGTTTCAAAATCTCTTCTAAGAATTTGTAGTTTTGAAGTCTTGACTTTGTCCATACCTTGATAAGAGGTTTGTAATATGTCTCATGCTTCCTTGGATTGATTTGTTGATGGAAATCTTAGGAGTATGATCTCATGCATGGCTTGATGTATGTAAAACATTACCTTTCCATCCTTCTTCCTTTGATCTTTCAAAACACCCTTCTCAGCTTGTGTGAGAGCATAGTATGCTTCCTGATCTGTTGGTTCCACATAGACATTCTCGATTATCTCCCATACCTCTTGACCCCAAAATAACGCCTTCATGGTCAAATGCCATAGCTCATAATTTTTACCTGTAAAAGTGGGAGGTTGCAGATTTGAAGTAGAAGCCATAATTTCTCTTTCAACAGAGTTTCTTCTTTGATAGACCTTCTCTGATCAACCTTCTTTGATACTATATCTCAGATCTACATCGCGTAGACAATATTTTCACAACGCAATTGCAAATACTGTGCATTACAAAACTTCGTTGTTGAACTCTTAGGATTTACAGCGTAGATCATAGACTATAATATTTACTGTGCGTTGTAATGAAAATACTTGATAAACAATTTCTTGACAGAAAATCAACACTATGCTATACTTAGCATATGAACTTGAAAATAATCATGAATATGCCCACAACAAGAATACTTGAGATATATTAACAACTTGGGCATTGCACTCTAATACAAAATAAAATAATTATGACGAGCTTCATCTCCAGCGAATTTTGAACAACTTATGTAAACTTGCAAAACTGGAGCTTGAGCTCTCATACTTCTCGACTTCTGACAAATGTTGTTGTTTACTAACTATGGACTTTTATTCTCTCTATCTGTTCTATATTGCCTACCTAAATAATCATACATATATAGATAAAACCGAGACTTCCTGTAGAAGTAAAAACTGACTCAAACAATAAAGACGACAATAAATTTGATTGTCTCTTTTCTGCATAACATAGCTTGAGAAATATAAAGATTGACTCATTAAATAAATTCCGGCTAACACTTCTCCTTACTGTGTCTGACAGACAGAGTCTGTGTAAGCGTGAAGCTCATGACTTGTAATTAATATCTCCAACACACTTCTCACTGTCATCTTGACTTTGTTTGCGAGCAAGGTCCCTCTAAGCTCTAGAGAGGTAGCCTCAAAAAATTGATAATAGAAGTGAATCATATGTTCGTCTATTAGTCGAAGAATCACAAAGAGGGGTTCAAGTGCGTAGTTTGTTTGTATGAATTTGAGGAGAGCACAAAATCCACACTGCTCCCCAAATGCCACCACATCAATTGCATCAACATGTGGATGCAATCTCCCTCGAATTTCATGCTATGTTGAACTAGTGCCTAGCTCGACATGCCTTGGTTTCATTGACATCGACATCGACAACCGGCATCTATCCCAAGTTCGACCAACACTAGAATGGGAAAATCTCGAGGCACCTCATCTCACAACACTTGACCGCGCATGATGCCCCACATTCAAAGAAATTTGATGTTGCGATTATTTGAATTTCAGAATAACTTTTGGGTACAACCAATCCCAAATATCCTTCTTCATGCTAAGTTTGCATTGCTAACTACAACCTTTTTCTAGCAAAGCCACCTCACATTGCTAGGCCGTTTTTAAGGGATTGGTGGAAATCCAAATCAGTACCATAAACTACAGGACCTCCACTATTGCAAAGTGGACATCAAAAAACGATGGACAAAAAACATACTCCCACATGGACAAACCAAGCACACCTAAAAATCATATTGCTACCAAGGAATCATAGAAAAATGTAATACATAGAAACAATAGCAACACTCTTAAGAAATAGTCTACTCTAACTACATTAATTCTACACATGTATAGAGGATTAGAAACACTAAAATTTCATGATCACAGAAACCCCTCTCATGCCCATACCAACTTTTATACCATGTAGAGAAATGGGAGAGTAGACATTGTAATTCCACATACACCAAAACTATCTTCATGTGCCCTATTAACATCAAATAATGTTACATATAAATACATCAAACTTTGGCTTAAAATAGATACACTATCTTAGCAAACTAACAACCAATTGAGAAAATATTTCAACCACACACGAAACTAAGAAGTAATTAGTGTACAGGTTAAAAGATATTTTCTTCGTTAGAAATTCATACGCTGATGATACATTCCAATACATATGGTTTTTAGTGTTATGTGAATGAGAGAATAACTTATAATTATGTAAAGCCTCTTATAATATTTAAAAAGTAATCATAATAATAAGAAAAGGTTTTAGTGGTATTTAAAAATAATTGAGATGCTTTTAGATCGTTAACCTATTGGAAAAAAAACCCTGAACTTTAACAAATTAAAAATCTTCTAGCCAAAAGCACTATGTGAATCAATTCAATTCACATGTTGGAAAGAGAATTTTCATCTTGATCAAAGATGTTAATTTACCAATGATGTCTCAAGTTTAACTAATATTTAAAAAATATATGTATTTAATTGTCTTTTCATAATGCTCAGTCATTAAGACATCCAAAAGTTTGGACACCAATAATCATGATTATGACACACAAAATGTTGCAAACCAATTATTCAAGCATAGTACAACATCTTTGATAAAATATCCAAAAGTTTGGACACCAATAATCATGATTATGACACACAAAATGTTGCAAACCAATTATTCAAGCATAGTACAACATCTTTGATAAAATATGGACACCATATGTATAGTTTCTCTATTCTGAAAACCTACAGCAAGTCGAATTAGGCAAGGCAGCACTTTGAAACGCTAGTGCGTTCCCTCCACAGTGAAGTCACCTAACCCATATCCTCATTCAATGCACCACAAAGAATGGGACATGAGGTTTCGGTCTTGCTTTTGTTGTCCATCGAAGACTTGTGAAATTTCACGTGCTTTCTGCATCATTCCATTGAAATTGTGGTGTGATCTAAGACTGATTGTTGCCCTTAGGGCAACTGAATGGACTAACTGTCGTGATTCGTATGCAAACTTACTTGTTGCTATTACCTCCATAGTTGAAGTTTTGATGATGTCTTGGTTCTAATTGTGAGAGATTTTATAGCATATATTTCATTAAACAATTATTATTATTAAGATGGTTTGAAGTTTTGATGATGTCTTGGTTCTAATTGTGAGAGATTTTATAGCATATATTTTGTTAAACAATTATTATTATTAAGATGGTTATTATTAGCAACAACCATTTTATAAAAGTGGTTGATATACTTGGATCAGCTTTATTAGTTTGGAAAGGTGGATAATGACCATCCTAAGTGGTTGTTAGTAGTTGACTATTGACGGAGACCACTATTAATGTATTAATATATAACTTAACTGATGTATTAATATACATTATTTAATGATTTAAATACATTAAATAAATTATTAAAGTATTAAAACATTAATAAAAAATCAATACACTAATAAAGCAATACATTGACCTGTAATACATTATAACATTTTTTTTTTTTTTGTAATTAGGGGAATCGGTAACTAGGGAGAATAACACCACCCCCAAGCATGTCTCCACATAAATTGGGGTGAGAATCAAACTTGAGACCTCCTTTTTTGCATTTCCTTCCATTTACACGACACTTGTCAATAGGATACATTATAACATTATTGTAATGTATAAATCAAAACACATTATTGTAATGTATAAATTAAAATATTAATATGTTAATGCATAATAGAACATATTAAGTTATTAATACATTAATAATGTATTAATGCATTAAAGTATACATTAATTAGGCAATTAAAACATTAGTAATGTAATGTAATATTAATGATAAATTAATATTGTAATGATACATTAATATATTAATGTAATGTATAAATGAATGTATTAATTTACATTATTACCCAATACATTATTAAATCTCATTTTCAAAATATTGATCACACTACCAATCTTCCTAACCTCTTAACTTAACAAAAATATGGTAATTTTGGAAAGCTTCTTTTGATGCTTTTAGAGCACATAAACAAAATTCTAAAGAATCACAAGTAATCACTTACCCTCTTAAGGTCCGATAAACCAATTAGGTCTTAGTGAATGTTAATCATCATCATCAACATTAATAAAGTATTATTACATTTTAAAACATTAAAATATATTAATACATTAATAAAACAATTAATTATAAATACATTAAAAATTAATTATTAGAATATTCCTTTAAAATATTAATTAATACATTAATAAAATATTATTAATTAAAACATTAATATTTTAATAAAGTAGTATCAATTAATCCATTAATAAAACATTGATACATTAATAAGATATTAAAGTAATAAAGTATAAATACATTAATAATACTTTTTTTTAAATAAATACAGTAAAGGATTATATGAAAGTATTAATATATTAATGAAATAATAATAAAGTAATAGATTAATAAAGTAATAATATAATATTTTTAAAAGATATTAAGTATGACCTTCACTAATGTTGATCTTGGTTCACTATGGTTATCATGGTTAACAGTTGTTGACCATAGTTAACAATGGTTACCATGACTATGGTTGACTATAGTTGCCCATGACCATGCATGAAGAGGATTAGTAGATTTCTAAATAAAAATTTCAACATAAATAATAATAAAATGTTTACGAAATGGTTGACCATGGATGACCAAGTTGACTATGACCAAGGTTTATTGTGGTAGATTATGATTGACTATGGTAGAAGATGACTCCATCGCTGACCATGATTCTGAATATGGTCGACCATGACCATGGTTGACTATGGTAGACCATGACCATGGCTTCTTACATTTTACCATCACAATGACCATGACCATGGTTAACTTTGTTACACCTTGGCTGAATTTGGTTTACTATGGTTGACTAAGGTTGACTAAGGTTGACCTTGGTTGACTATGACCATGGTTAATTGTGGTTGAACTTGGTTTACCATGACCATGCTTAATTATGGTTGACCATGACCATGGTTAACTTTAGTTGACCTTATCACACTTTGGTTTACTATCGTTGAATATGGTTGACCATGGTTGCGCATTACCATGACCAGGATTGATTGTGGTTCACCCTTACCATGGTCAAACATGCTTGACAATGGTTAACCATAGTTGATAGTTATTATCCATGACAGTAACCACAACCATGGTTAACTTTGCTAGAACTCAGTTGACTTTGGTTTACTATGGTTGGCTATGGTTGACCATGGTTGAGCATAACCTTCACTATGGTCAACCTTGGTTGACTACGGTAGACCATAGTTGACAATGCTTAACCATGTTTGACAAATTTTATCCATAGATTACCACAGATGGCCATGACAATTTTCGACCATCAATATGGATGACATTCACCATGTTTGACCTTAACTATGACCTTGGTTGACCATTACCTTAACTATGGTTAATTATTCTTGATCATATCCAAGAGTATGGTCTACTATGATTGGCTATGGTTTTCCAAGGTTGACTATGGTTAAGTATGGTTGAGCTTGAAGTGGACCAAAGTTGAGTATCGTTGATCATGGTTGAATATGGTTGACCATGACCATGGTTGACTATGATTGACCATGTACATGGATGACTTTTAAGACCATGTGGAGCTCATTATGGTGGTTAATGTTGATTATGTTCAACCATGGTTTAATTTTTGACGCAAATATGCTTATCTTGACGTCGAGATATGTGTGACACATAACAACGTGAGAAAATGCTCGTCACATTGCGACGAGAAGATGATGTGTGTCTCATTGCAATGTTTGTTGATGTTCATCACATTACATTGTTACTATCGACATTGGGATGGCATGCCTATGTTCGTCACATTGCGACGTTACTATCCAAATTGGGACGACATGCCTATGTTCGTCACATTACAATGCCCTTAGATTACATTGCAATTTCCTTATATTACATTGCGATGATAGGGCATTTTTTGTCACATTATGACATCTTTTTATGTTTGTCACATTGCGGTGATAGGGCTATGTTCGTCAGATTGTGTCGATAGGGATATTTTGATCATATTGTGATCGAGATATCTCTTCGTGACATTGTGGCGATAGCGAAATGTTCATCACATTGTGACATTAGTTTAAGTTCGTCACATTGCGACGATAGGGCTATGTTCGACATATTGCAATGACATGGCTATGTTCATCACATTGCAATCGACATTGAGGAAATGTGTGACACATGGAAATGTGATATGTGTGATCGACACTGACATTGGGATATGTGCGACACATAGCAATGTGAGAAAATGCTCGTCACATTATAATGATAAGACACTGTGTGTCACATTGCGATGTATGTTTATGTTCATCACATTGTGACGTTACTATCCACATTGGGATGACATGCCTATGTTCATCATATTGCGACGTTACTATCCACATTGGAAGGACACGCCTATGTTCATCACATTGTGATGTTGTTATCCACATTGGAAGGACACACCTATGTTCGTCGCATTGTGACGATACTATCCACATTGGGACAACATGCCTATGTTCATCACATTGTGACACACCTAATTTTGTTACATTGCGACATGGATATATTGATCACATTGCGATTGACATTGACGTCGGGATATGTGTGACACATAGAAATATGAGGAAATGTTCACCACATTGCGACGAGAAGACGATGTGTGTCACATTGCGATGTCTATTTATGTTCATCACAATGTGTCGTTACTATCCACATTGGGGCAACATACCTATGTTCGTCAAAAAATAATTAATATAAGTAAAACAAAATTATCTCTAATTAATGTCTATTAACTCAATCATGTAAGCAAAACAAAATTACAGTAAATAAAAAATAATTCCATAA
>JASDQU010171204.1:5239-15600 GCA_032191745.1 Picea mariana
AGTCATTCTTCTTCCCATGATTCTAGGAGGAGATATTTATCAGATACATACCTAGAAAAGAGACCTATATTTGAAGAAAGAGCACAGACGCATAATTCTAGGGGAGCGATGGTCATAGGGGGAGTATGTTTGATATATTTTCATCATTAAATCAGATTGATATCCCTTGTTCAAAAGGGGAGAGATTATACAAGTGGCAACAAGACAGGGGGAGCAGCCCCAAGAGGAGAATGGCCCTTTGCCATTGATTTCAAAGGGGGAGAGATAATCACATTGATGTATTCTCATGGTGATATCACACAATGGTATAATAAAAAAAAGATAATCACATTGATGTGATTGATGTCGATTGATGGGGAGAGATTGATGTGGAGAGATAGTCACATTGACTATTGATGTAGAGCATGCCTTGTCTACATGTTGACATCAATATTGGTAATTGGAGTTGACATCAATGTTGGTATTTCCATAAATGCCAAAGGGGGAGAATGTTGGATCATGTTGTCATTGATGCCAATGGTTTGATTATTTAGGAGATTGTTGGATCATATGTAAATGGTTTGGTTTGATTGATGTCATTGATTGATGTCAAGTAATTGATTGGTATGATGCCCTTGATGAGAATGATATATGTCCAAGTGGAAACCAATCGATGCAAAAATGAATCATTAGTGTCTTATCATGGTTGATAAGTTGCACAAATGGATGAACTCCAAAGTGGTCCCCTTATGGTGAAAGCCCTCACGGGAAGACGCTTTACGGATTGGGTTATCCTTGAATAATGGTTGGAGGACCCATGCTTGCATGTGGATTAATTAGATTAAAATGAAAGAAGTTGTTGGTGAACCTATCCTACATGGATAGTGCTTGTCATGCCATTTTCGGTGGTATGTGGAATGTCACATAACTGCTCACGGTTTGAGAGTTATGGCCTTTTGAAGTTGGAAGACCCCCATATGATGGCTTGAAGCCCCAAAAAGGTCAAAGAAGCAAAAGTGCTTGAAAAGAAGAAATCATTATTTAAATGATAAAGTAAAGTGACAAAATCAAGATGGATTATTTAAATGATAAAGTAAAGTGACAAAATCAAGAAGGAATATTTAAATGATAAAGTATTGGAGAACTTTCTATTCATGGAAACTGGTTAACCCTAAAATAAGGAAAATAGGTTAATTGACCTAGAAATGGGTTAAGTAACCTAAAAATGGGTTAAGTGACCTAAAAGATGAAAGTATAAATAAGAAGCTAGGATCTCTTGTAAAAGACACATATTTGGTAAGAATCCTTTTGTGGATCAATGGAGAGCTTCTTAGTAATATCTTTTGGAGTATTGATGGAGAGCTTCTTGTGAGAGAATCTTATTGGTGTGGATCTCTTGATCATGATTGAAGATCTATTCTGAGGAAGAGAGCGAGAGGAGGATCTCATGGATGCATCAAAGTTTCAACAATGTCATAGATCTTGATGGCGAAGGTCTAAGAGTCACAGAAAACCCTATTTTCTGATGCCCATGTGGGCTGTCTATGTATAGGGTGCGTGTACACGTGGGATAGATGTGTATAGGGTGAGTGTACACATGAGCTGACTATCTACAGGGAGCATGGACTGAATAAACTCATGGAGATTTGTGTTTGAGTTGGTGCCAAGCTCTTGGATGATGAGGCAGGTTCTAGATCTGCATTCTATGGCCTTAGATCTATCACTGAGACACTGGTATGGTTACTTTATTGTCTTGATAGATGCTATTGTTTGATATGTTGTGAATACTTAGGGAATTCTTTCTATGGCTTCTATGATGTGGCTCAATTTGGTTGATTTGGTGGATGGAGTGAGAAACACTCTTGTGATTCAGTAGTGACATGATTGCTATGGTATACTAGCTATTTATACATAATTGAGATAGCATTCATATTGACTTGTTGTGGAGCATGAGCAAGATATTGGAAAGCTTGGATGTGTTGTGACTGGCTTTGGGTCAGTTTGGACAGTGGAAGATAGAAGGGTTCTCAGCATATGAAGAAAAGCAAAACCCTAGTTTCTTAGAAGAAGACGCTTGCTGCATTATAGATTAGCCATGTTCACATGCGGTCTGTAGTGAGCTAGGGTGCGTTCACACATGGGCTGCACTATTGACAGGTCGCGTACCTGTTGACAGATTGAAATCTGTTGAAGATTATTGCCTCATCTCATTTGATGTTGAGGGTGTAAGCTAAGTCTTTGATATAGAGCTGGTGCTCTTGCTGAGTTGTACTCTATTCAATTGTTGTTGATAAACCCAAGGATTGTAGTCCGCAATAAAAGGAAAATTGTACATACATCTTGTGTTCTTTGTATCCATTATGATGATGAATTGTTGATGATATATTGTTGATATATGTTGCTGATATGTGCCTACATCTAACTGGTTCTAAATGACAGCAATGGCTAATGAATAAATGTTGAATGCTAGTTATTGAGTTTTTGTGCAAGAGGGAAGTTTTGGGAAAAAGAGCCCCAGACTCATTCACCCCCCCTCTAAGTGTGGTAGGTGTGTCCAACAAGGCTATCCTTGAAGCCATGAATATAGTTTCTATACTGTGGGAATACTTACATCATATTTTTTGTTTTCTTCCCTTTGGGAGACTTTCCAGGTTGAATATCGAAGAGACTCTTGATCAGATCCTAGTAGCGGGATCTACGTGAACCAGTACCACACATGATCCATAAGTATGTGTGATTCCTTGTACCATATTGTACATTCCAGGTTTTATTTTTTCAATTTTTTTATTCAATAACACCTTTTATTTTCCAAAGTTTCTATCTATATTGGATTTATTAAAATTTTGATGAGTGTTATTGGCTTTATATGCAATATCTTGGAGACATTTTTTTATTTAACATTTGTTCATCATACTGATCTATTATGATAGGTATTGACCTCAAAACTGGCATACAGGTTAGGTTTTTCCCTACTTTCATTTTTTCATTATCCATTTTCTAGTTATTTTTTCCTTAGGATCGACCCCATTGAATTTTGACACTAACCTTCCTTTTTGATTAGTGTGTCATACTTTATGTGGTAGATCCCTCCTCTACATGGATGCCCTAGGTAGATCCTTTGCTACATTTTGGCATCCATTCTATGATATTTCCATAGGACTGGGAGTCCTTTTAGTCCCACCATGACTTTGTGTTGAACCTTCATTCTTCTTCATCTTTCTCTGGCCTTTACCCGAGGGACTCCCTATGAGAATGGTTTGTTGTCTTTCAAGCTCGCTTAAACTTTGAAAGCAACATCTAACAAGAGATTATTTATTCTTTTCAGTTTCATTTGGATTACTTCAGAAAATAATCCCCCTCGATTCTTTTTTAAGCCCTTTTCAGACTCTCTAAAATTGAAAAGATTGTCGAGTGATCTTATTGCCCTTCATGCTCATCAAACTAAAATTTGAAGGCACATCTGTTTGGCGGTAGTTTATGCCTTTTTTGGTCTGGAAAATTAATTTACGAATAAAGGTATTCCATAGAAGCTTATTTTCACTAGGAGAGTATTCTCAGTCATAAGTTTAACCCCTTTTCGGGCCTAAGGGACTAAATTTTTGAAAAAGGGCCATTCTCCTTGGTTTTGGTTTATCTCTTTTTTGGTCCCTAGAGATTACCTACGAAAAAGGAACCCCAATGGAGTCCATATTTAATCTCTTTTCAGACTCCATAAATATGGAAATATCATCAAGTGTGCTATTAGCGGGAAAACCCCCTACAGACTACACCAGGGTTCTAAAGTGCAGGTAGAGATAACCATCTAAAGTATCCTACTTTTAACAACTATCCTGACATTACCCCATAATCATCCGGTAGGCATACCTTAAACTTTGTGTCCGGTGTTGATCCCTTTGCGCTCAGTTGTTTCTCGATTGCAGATATCCTCCCAAGGCCAACCTGCATTCACCAAAAGACAAACAAGAAACTACAAGCATGCATTATATATATGTATTAGTGGGTTAGACGTCATACCAAAAATGTAAGCAAATCATAAATATTTAATACATCATTTGGTGGGATGGAAAAAGTATTTCTTTATATTAATCTCACAAAAGTTGTTTACAATATGAAACCGACAATTGCTCCTCGAACTCGTTCCTGGGCTCCTCTTCACCATGCACCAACTTCTTCCACATATTCTTCTCCTATTTAGTTCTCTCTATAGAAATGGCAAGGGTTTTCAATGGAGGAAAAAGGAATTCTGGCTCAAACTCACAATGTGGTTGCACAATATTGGGGCAAAGGGGGAATACTGAAATGGGCAGAGTTTCTATGCTCTCTTGCTTCTACTTGGAATGGGACCCCAACACCTTCTTTTTATAGGCCAAAAAGATAGTAACAGTTGGGGTGACTGGCTATGGGTGGTCAAATGGTTAGGTAATGGCCCAAAAACCCATATCCCTTTGCAATTTTTATTTTTCACGCTTTTTGTGAGTGTACGCGGGCTATAATGGTGCAACTAGAATATGTACATGGGTAGTAGTGGTGCAGGGCATGTACATATTCAAAGAAATGGTTTTTTAGAAGAGTTGTCCAATGATGGCTTGGAAAAAATAGCAAGTAAGATGGCCTGATGTCAGGTATGCATGTCTAGTGCAATTTAGGGTTATAACAAAGTGACCTTGTTCCTTTCACACTCGTTAATTGGTCCAGAAAGAATATCTATTTGGAATAAGTTTAACCCTTTTTTCCAGGAAAAAGGTACGCTTTAGGGGACATGTATTGCCGAGAGAGTTCTCCTAAGTTATATTTTATACTTTTGAGGGCCAAGGAGACTGAACTTAGAAAAAGTGTTTGAGTCCATAGTTAAGATATTTTCAGACTCCTTAAAATTGAAACGATAGTTGAGTGATCATGTCTCAGTCACACTCATTAAAATGGTTTTGAAGAGACATCCTTTTGGTATAAGTTTAACCATTTTTAAAACCGACTGGACTAATTATGAAAAAGGAACACTGGGGAGTCTTCTTATAGTGTTTTTCAGACTCTCTAAACGTGAAAAACCACTGAGCTTACCGTCTCTGGGCTCATAAAAATTCACATGGAAGGGCTCTTGTGTTGTCATACTTAATTGCATCGCATGTCTCATCCTTGCATATTTGGACTAATGTTGGCTTCACGTTGCTATTAATTGAAACTTCAAAGAATTCCTTAAATGCAATCCTCGTAGCACTTTTTTCCTTGCAATCTGACACCTTGACCCATGGAGGAATTTTCCTGTGTGTATTTATCCCTCACATGTCTCCTTGCACTACGCATTTGTATGTTCCATGCACTTGGAACTAGATTTCTTTCCTGCGACACTCGTTCCTCCTTTGTAATGTAGTATTCTTTAATTCTTTTTTCAAGCTCGTTAAAAATTTGAAAAAGACAAAAAATATCAAATATTCCAAAAAGAGGGGATGGGATATACATTCTCTTTTATCGACAGAAATATAGTATCCCTTGGATGAAACAAATCCTTATGTTTGTTCTCCAAGCATTAATCTCTAGTATGACCTTAGGAAGTCGTTCTTGTTACATAGAGTTGTGTCCTCCTCCATTTGGTTACTCTTCCAAACATATTGAGAGTTTGTGATGCCTCTTGTATCACAGGCTTATGTCAATACTACGCTACCTGAGTCTTATCATTTCATTGTGATTTTGTCCAAGGGAAGTCTTATCCAACCTGAGTCTACCATCCTGTAGTTTATCTCTTTCCTTTTATGAGTCGGCCATCCCGAGAGTCCAATCAAGTTCATATTCAAAATAAATGAAGTTATGTGCCTGATGATCGAGATCCTCTAGTCTTTACCTGACATCATATCGAAGACCTTAGGGTAGTGAGTCTTACACTCCTATTGTACTCCTACCTGATATTTTGAAGATATTGAAGTTGTTGCTCGAGATATGAAGTCCTCACCTCCATCCACATGCATCAATGCTTCTTGAATATGCATATCATATTGTACTTGTATATCTTCAGATGATCTTGAGATGTAGAACCATTGTGTATTATTCATGGTTGCACTTTATATGAAAAAATATATTTTTTCTAGTAGTCATATGTGACATGGATCTGTTGTGTACTTGATTGGTAGCCATGTTTAGTTCATCCCGAGCATGGGTATACCCTCCTCGGAGAGATTATAATTATTTTGCAGATGGCACACTAATGAACACTCGTCTTGGTCTCATTCAACTTCATGCCTTCTCGATGTGTAAAGATATTGTAATGTATTATGGACATCATTTTCTCTTCTAACCTCACACATTAGGGGAAATCTGTTACATTCCAAAAATTCCTTATTTTTGCATACAAGACATTGACCCTTCCATTTACATACTTTTCCAAAATATTGCCAAGGCTTCCTTTTAAAAAACCATTTTTTGGATAGTGTGTGCACCATGTTGCACTAATGGCCCATGTACATACACATTTTTCATGCTAGTTATCCCATGTACATATGTGAGTTGGATCCTAATTAGCCCGCGTTTACCTCCAAAATTTGCAAAAAATATAAAATTGCACGAAATTCGGCGGAGTTTACGAGATATAGAGGGTTTCCTAACCATTTTAACCCTTGTAGCCTGTCCACAAACCAAATAACCATATTTTTCTCATATAAAAAGATGTCTTGGGGAGTCATTTATGGAACATAAGAAAGAGAATAAGAAAACTCTACCAAAATCCCTTCCCTTTCTTAGCCCAAGATTTGCATCCTATTCTAAGTTTTGGCCTCAGCCTTCCCCTCCAACCTTTCCCCTTATGCAACCCTTCCTCCTTCCCTAGGTGATATGTTGGTTTTGAGAAAATAATGTAGGATTGATGCAATTGGAGCCACGACAAAGGATCCCAAACTTGGTTCATGGATCAGTTTCCGACAAAGGTTGTAATCCTTTTTGTATTCAAATTGAATAAAAAAGTTCATTGTTGTCCCAAAATTCTATGTTTACATGATTTTGTTGATTTGTGCATTTATATATATGTCTAAAATTTTAAATTGATCAATAGAGATTGCCTATGTTGTTGCATGGTATTCCTAATCTTTTGCAGGTCAACTTTGGGAGGAGAATCGTGATCTAGGAGGAGACAACAAGCAAAAGAGGGCTACACCAACTGCAAGGAATAAAGATGAACTCATTAAATCTCTTTCATTTCTCTCTCATCATTTTTTTTAGATGGTTTTGGGGTAATTTAAGGGTAGAACAGTATTTTAAGGAAGTTAGCACTCTGCCTTTGCCTTAGACCCAGTATAGGGGGATTTTCCCTGAAGCAATCATGCATGAGATGTACTCTTCTACTAAGTGCATCGAAAAATTTATTTTCTTTTCCTTTGATATGCTTGATGTCAAAATCGTATTCACTTAAAAATTCCAGCGACTGTGTTTGCCTAAAATTCAGAGTTAACTATTCAAAAATATATTTCAAACTAGTGTGGTCTGTCCTTAATTCAAATATCTTCCCCGTGAGATAATTCCTTCACATATTCAATGCATGAACAATGGAAGCAAGTTCCAATTCATGTGTGGCATAGTTCCTCTCATGTTATTTAATATTTCTCGACTCATAAACAATGACATGTCCATTTTAAGTGAGAACTCGACCAATTCCTTCCTTGCATGTGTTGGCACAGGGGAAAAACCAGGGTTCAATGCTTCAACAATGCACCATGAAATCCCTAACTGTCGGCCCTTTCGGAAACATCTGCAAAGTAGATGAAGTCTCACCCGAGGTAGAGGTAGGGGGGGTTGCAGGACTCAGGTGTCTACAACCTAGCTGGGACATATATATGTGATCACAATACTTAATAGAGCACATAGCCAATAATATTCATTAGTTTCTAACTCCTTTATTCACATCGCAGGTTAAAACCCTAATTACAGATCAACGCAGTGATAACCAAGATCCAAGCATATCTAATCATTCAACACATAGCATTAAAGTAGATCTAATATTCATTCACATCATAAAGCACTAAGCATCAACTAGATCTATCATACATCTAGATTATGAAATTAAGTACATAAAGAACATGATCACCATATCACAAAGCACATCGACACAAGAAATATGTGGTTCACCCCAGTGTGGGACTATGTCCACCAATATTCTTCTCTTCTTATTAGTTTCTTCCAATCTTCTTACATGCACCAAGCCACAATGCCAACTCCGCATAGAACAGGAGATCTACACGCACCTCGCCAGATCCTCCTTCCCAAGTTAGGTCCAAGAAAAAAGCCTCTATACAATTTTTGCACAAATCACTTACAAAGCACTTGTACTTACCTCTGCAACCTTTAACACGTTTTTGCACAAAGCCAAGTAGCCATGCACTAAGCCGATCAATGACTAGTAACTACTAGGTCTACTTCTTACATCATCTAGCTACTTATTTATACATTATAAAATGGGCCTAAACATGGGTAATACCCATGGGCCGACATGCCATACCTGTTACATAAAACCTAAAACCCAAAAATCCCGTAAAAGGGGGCGAGATCCCGCAATATCCTCTTTGCATGGGAGATTCATCTTCGACCAGCCTATTGAAGTCCCAAAAGTGGTCAAACATGACCAAAGTTCTCCAAAACTTGGTTGTGGGCCAACAGGTCCCCAACACTCACTTGCGACTCGTCTTGAGTCACTCTTATCTGGGCAATTTTTCTTTGAAGGCCTCTAGCTTAGCTCGAGCTGCCTTGACTTGTTGATTCGCTAGAGCCTCCTGCTCGACGAACTCTTGAATGACTTTCTCAGTGACAGACCCTTCCAAGCGTTGTTCCACCGTGGTAACCACTTGTTCCAGTTGTGCACCTTATACCTCAATCTTTTCAAAGAGGGTGTAGGCTTCATCCTGCACCAGTTAGAGTCTTTGGGTCACTTCCATGACTCTACTCTGAATGGTATTGACCTGTTGCTGAACTGTGCACTACTCTTGTGACCTTTTCATCTTCTCCACTATGATAAGAAACTTCAACTGCGCTTGCACTGTCGATGCCTGTTGCTTCACCTCTTGGAGATGTGCTTCCAATATCTTCATCTCCAGGTCTTCCGCAAGGAACTTATAGGTCTACACACTTCAGTTACTGAGCTACTTTCATTATGTAGCCAATGCCCTGATTCTTTCTATTGTGCCCCTAGAAATTTATTTTCTCTGATCCTGCACTTCCTGTGGATTACTCGACATTGTTTGTAGTTCCAGTTCCATTACCCTTGTTTGAAGCTATTGAATGGATTCAATGATCTTCCCCACTTGGCTCTCACTTGTTTCTTATTCCATCTGTATCAGGCTCGACACAGAGCAAATTTCTCTAGTTACTACTTCTCTAACCCCAATCTTCTCTTCGAGTAGCTGGTGTTTTTCTCTTTGAATCTACTATATGTCCTCTTCCAACTTCACTTAGAGGTCATCTTTATCTTGTTGTTCAACCTGATGTTGCTCTAAGGCTTCCTCCTTTGCTTGCTGCAAGGCCTATGTGTCCTGTTCCTTTTCTTCATGTACTCGTCTAAGGTGAGCCTCTGTCACATCTTCTATCCTTCGCAATTGGGTGGGCTCATCCCCCAATTTTGCACCTTTTCATGATGACGGTGCATTTGACACTGCGCGGCTCGAATAGAGGGCTTGTTGTACCCCTTTCAGATCTACCTCGATCCTGTCATACATTGTTTCCTGCTTGTCTTTGTTTCATTCCAAAATATCCTCTGAAGTGTCTGCTATAGCTGCGATGATGAGGTAAATGTCATCCACTGTGAGCACAGTCTACGACTGTGGTTTGTTGGCTCATGACTTCTTCTGCACTGAAGGTTTCTTTGGAGAAACCTTTATTTTCTTTGATGTCTCAGCTTTCGTAAGGGGATCCTTAGGTGGTGTCACTTCACCCTTTTCCTTCTTGTATTCTTCCCCTTCCTCTTCCTGGTTTACTTCACCATTTCCTCCTCCTCCAGGTGAACCATATGCAGTTTCCTCAGATGCATTGTTTATTTCCTGCACCTCTTCTTTATTCTTATTTTTCTTGGTGCTACTCGGTCTATCATATTATTTTCGAGTGACCACAAGACTTTTGATGATATTGGGGTTGGAGAGCTCTGTCTAATCGACCAGTACAAGGAATTCAGCCAGCCATTCCTTGGTTATCTCCTCCATGTCTTCATCGGTTAATTTGTAATATGACTGCAACTCCTTGCTTTCATTTTTGCGCGCAATGATGTAAGTGAAGTGTCTGTTTGCGTGGAACTTTGCTATCATCATGTAAGTATGCAAGGTATTTAAAGTCATTCGGGGGAATGAATCAATGGCTCACATGAGTTATACGTATTATGTGTGGAAGACAGTGTTCGGTTGTCACTACTTCTCCATATC
>JASDQU010171206.1:0-21162 GCA_032191745.1 Picea mariana
ACACTTTTTCATTATGTCGTTTGCCACCTTTAAATTCTATTATGACATGTGAACTTAACTTTTCAAAAATTTAAAAGCTACTTTTTCAACCAACTCCTCAATCTTGTAAAGTGTCAAAAACACTATATTTATTAACTTCCCTTCATTGTAGTAAATATTCCATATACACACCTAACTTCATGCACAAATATTATATTTTTGGAAACTCGACCAATTGTATACTTAAGGAATAAATCAACATGTTTCATGATCAAACTGGTCCAATATTTGTAGTTTCCATGTAGTTTCCTTACAATTTCTCTCAAAAAATTCAATAACCAACATCGGTTTTATATCGGGCACGGCTTCAAACATCATAAAATTATTCTCTTGAAGATGAAATCTACACTCTTTGAAGAAACCAACATGTTAGGAAACAATGTGCCCCCCCCTCTCTTTTCCTTTTACACTAGGATTCTTTCCGATTATTTTATTTGCAGGCTTCTTTGTTTCCACGTAAAAAAAATCTTTCACACTTATTTGTTTCCACGTAAAAAATGATTTCACTCATCATCAAAAAACACCAACGATTTGTCTAGTATATATTATTTTTCATGATAACAAGCCTTCGATACTGATAATAGTGGCGATACAATGACTTCAGTTGTTCATTTATTTTCCTTCTACCATTCCACTTGGTAAGATCACCACAATTTCATTTAGAATCAAGTTGTATTTTTTTATTTTTTATTTTATTTTTATTTTATTTTATTTAAGAAGAGGTCAATATTAATGAACAAAAAATCAATGTATGTAGTGAGCCTCTCATAATATACATATTATACCATATTTTTAATCTTTATTTCCTTTCCATGAGAATAATCAATAACAAATCAAGGGCACACAAATCTTCAACTCATGATCCTCTTAAACCCAAGTTTTCATATTTCTTTCTCTCATGATTTATAAATATATATTCCTAATTTTTTTTCCATATTTATCTTCAATATGGTGGAATTTATGAGCATCAACAATTAAAAAAATTTCATGCAACATTACCAGGAATAATAAACTCATTCAGAGTAGTAAAAAAAACTATTTCACATAAAAAAAAAAACTATTTCACATAGTCACCAACATTTATAAACAATTTTTCTTGAGATTTATCTCATCCACCAAGAAGATCATTACTCTAATATGCCATTCAACACAGTATTATTTATTTCCAAGAGCATATCAAACAATTCCATTAGCATCTTGAGACAATCTTCCATCCAAGGTCAAATTTTCTATCTTTTCCAAGTTCAAGTCACAAAACAACAGAACCAAAGTGTTGTAGTCTATGGAATAACGACATGCATTCAAGAAGAGAGAGAAATATTATATGAGGAATAATAGGGACACCCACCTACTCATAAATAGAGAGAGATATGTGGGAATGATATCCATTCCAGTTTGTATTCCATCTTCACGAGTATTTCTACAAAAGATATATGGTTGGAGTGGTTGTACCCTCTCCAACTAATCCTTCATTAGGTTCATTTATACTTTATGTGAATTTACATAGTTTAATTCATGTATCCATACATTAAATTGCTAGTATATAATGTTTGATGGCTTATTACAGGTACTTAAAAGGCATCCCAACATGGCCTCTAACATTTCCTGGATCATATTCTCAATCTCACTCTTCTATGCATATGGATACCTGCAAGTCGTAATGTTAGGTGGTACACTTTTTAGTTACAAATGAATAGCATGGTCATGATATCGAGTGGGTGGAAGACCCTTAGTCATTTCATAAAATACCTTGGAATGATTGTTGATAGCTTTTGGGAGATCTAATGGAGTAGAGGATATAGATGTTTGAATATCAATTGAGCATAATTGTACAATTACACCCTAGTGTCCCTTTTTGAGTAACGTTTCCATGCTATTAGATATTATCACTTTAGAAGGTTTCCCTTGTATACCTCTAAGCTCAATTTCCTTTCCATGTGATGAAAATAAACTTATCTTGAAAATTAAGGGCCATTGTTCCAAATGATTGTAACCATTGAACCCTAATACAAAATCAACACCACCCACTTGGATGGAAATCATGTGGCTATCCAAAAAATACTCCCCATGTTGAGATTAATACCATGAAATTTCCCTAAACAATTTATGGTACTTCCATCCGCAATAATTACTTGAAAATCTAGTGTGGTATATATAAAGCAATTGAGATCTTTTGATAATTTGTAATTGATGAAATTATGGGTACTACTCGAATAAATCAATACTCTTACCTTTTTGTTTTTATGTATCCTTGTATCTTGAGGGTTTTTGGAGTACCAATGTCATCCAATGCATGACAAGATATTATTGGAGTAGTCTTTTATAGATTTGTATCTTGTGTCGATTCCAATTCTTGATATTTTTCCTCTTCACAGTCTATGTAGAATAATTTCTTTTGAATGTATTTATGCCCCTTACTATACTTGTTGTCACAATTGAAACATAGTCACTTTGCTCTTCTTTCATCCATTTGTTGAGGTGTCAACCTTGTTGGTTGAGGTATATTTTTCTTATGAAACCCAAAAGGATCTATGATTCCTATGTATGCAACAATGGTAGACTTGTGTATAGCCTTCTTCTTGGCTTGAATATGACGAGAAAATTGCATATCTTCCATAATGTTTGCATAATGTATTAATAAAACATAATTTTTAATGTCTTCTTTTAATCCACCCATGTAAGATTCCAACAAATATTCATCACTAGTGTCATCCACCCTTATGGCCAATACCTGAAATTCAAGATTATTATATTCAATGTCACCTAAGTGATTGATTCTTGTCAATTGACTGATGTAGTTTTTGGAAATACTCAGAGGGGGGGTGTGAATCAATATTGAGAAATTATACCACTTTTAACCACAATATATAAACTTCAAATTTATTAACAGTATATCATCAATGTATCAACAATATATCATCTATGATTACATTCAATATATCATGATAATATAATCATAAGAAACAACATCACATCAAGTACACAATACACCAGAATTTATGTGGAAACCCAAATGGGAGAAAACCACATAATGATTTATTATATATCAAAGATTACATTCCTTGGAAGCACGAAATTCCCAATTCTCTAGCTACAACTAGAAGGAGGATTCATACCCATATTTATAGGATCCAACCTAAATGAAGCTACAACTCCTTGATTTACTAGTTACAACTGGAAAGAGGCTCCAACCCCTTAGTTTACAGGCTCCAACTTGAAGGAAGCTCAAACTTCCTGTATTCTATGGATCCAACTAGAAGGAGGCTATGACTCCCTGAGTTCTCTTGCTTGAACTGAAGGAGGCTATGACTCCCTGATTTGTAATCTCCAACTCCATGAGTTCTCCAGCTCCAACTGGAAGGAGGCTACAACCCCCTTTCCTTTCCCCGTCACGTCACCATGAAATATAAGTGTAGAAAACCTATCACTGATATCGTCATTGATATATCAATAAACCTATCACATCAACGTGTCACTTTCAACCTATCACATCAACTTGTCACTGTCATACCATTAACCTTTTTTTTTTTTCGATGGAAGTTAACTCACTGGGAACCCACCCCCATATCATCCACTATGTGGGGAAGTATCGGGGTGGGNATAAGTGTAGAAAACCTATCACTGATATCGTCATTGATATATCAATAAACCTATCACATCAACGTGTCACTTTCAACCTATCACATCAACTTGTCACTGTCATACCATTAACCTTTTTTTTTTTTCGATGGAAGTTAACTCACTGGGAACCCACCCCGATACTTCCCCACATAGTGGATGATATGGGGGTGGAAAGCAGCAGCCCGAGGGACTCGTAGCTAGGCTAGAACTTGTGACCTCTCCCCAACCTGGGAGAGTGTGCGCACGTCTTTTCCGTTCGAGCTATCCCTCGTGACCATCATACCATTAACCTATCACCACCATTGATACTCAACATCAACGAAACCATATCCATGATCACAAATAAAACCTTTCAACCATATTCTCAACATCACCAACATATGCCTCTACCAAGCATGTACTAAGATCACCAATATACCATCACAATATATGTGTTTCAACCATGTACCAAACCTGTACCATATCATGTACCAAAATTGTACCAAATCATGCATCAATCATGTACCAAAACCTGTAGAATGTTGGGTTGTTATATTATTTGCACTGAAATTCGAGGTGGATCAACTAAAAATTGAAGTCGAAGGTCAAGGTGGTTCAACTAGGTAAAGACAAATTCGAGGTGGATCGACAACAAGTTGAAGGTCGAGGTGAGTCGATGAGGTAAATTTGAATTTAAAGGTCGAGGTGGTTCAACATGGTAAAGACATCAACATCAAGTCAAAGAGGTCAAATGGAAAGAGGTCGATAGGAGGGAATTTGGAACCTGACTAAAGAGAGAATGAAGTTTGACTTGTAGTCAACAGGTAATCCAACTTGGTAGTCCACTGCAAAAAAATATCGAGATTCACGGGATTTGTAGACAATTATCTGCATGGATCTGTAACCATTTTTTGGGCACCATTTATTTAGGGTTTTTCCTATTGTAAATCCTATAAATAATGCGTGTTGTAAGGATGTAAAAGATAAAGAATAATCTTTAGATGATGAATGACTAATCTCCAAGAGTCTGTAATTTAGAGTTTGTTGGTCATGTAGATATAAGTCGAATTGGCTACAGGGTTGTTCTTGTTTAAGCAAGAGGGTATGGTGTCAATTGTGTCTTAGGTGTGGAACAATGTTAGACATGTAACCTTTTAATATGAATGAATAAGAAAAAAAGAGAGAAGAACACTCAAGGAATATTGGTTTTCTCGGTTTTGGTTTCCAAGGTAAAAATATCTATGTAATGTGTGTTTTCTTTGTGATTTACTTTCTTGATTAGATATTTCTTCCTCTCTTATGCTAGGCTTATCATGGAAGCGTGCCTATGTTCCTAACATGTGGTATCAAATATTGACTTAACAACCTTGGATCTAAGATAAACTCTAGGTTCAGTAAGAGTCGTAGGTATGAAATATTTACATATTGTGCTAAATAATTGTGTTATAGAATGGTGAGTAGCTCGAGAATAGAGATCAAAAATTTCAATGGCCATAATTTTGATATTTAGAAGCTTAAAATTGAATATCTCCTTGTAGATCGAGAACAATGGAAAATATTCTGTCCAAGTACCATGCCGATAGGTATGCCAACGGAAGAATGTGAGAAAATCAAGAGAAGAGAAAGGAGTATTACTCAACCTTGTCTTGGAGATTTGGTACTGTTGAATGTATCAGGTGAAGATTCGGCCAAGAAACTGTGGGACAAGTTGGGAAGCTTGTACCAGTCAAAATATCTGGTAAATAAGTTGTTTCTCAGAAATAAACTGTATCTTCCAAGGATGAATGTTGGAAGTTCAATGAATAAGCATTTAAATGCATTTAATACCATTATAAGCCAATTATCTTCTATGGATATTAAAATCATTGAGGAGGAGAAATGTATTATCCTATTATGTTCTTTTCCTTACTTTTGGGATATCTTAGTCGTGGCTATAGGAAGTAATACAACCAAAATAGTGCTAGAGGACATGGTTTCATATGTACTGTTAGAAGAAATGAGAAGAAATAAAATGGAACAAAGATGATTTAGTGGTGAGAGGTAGATCGGTTGACAAAGATAAAGGAAAATTATCGAGTAGAAATTCTAAGTCGAAGGGTATATCTAAATCCTTGGTTCAGTCGATGAGAAGATGCTAGAAATGTGTTAAATATGGGAACTACAAAAGGGATTGCAAGTCAGAGGCAATGGAAGTCACTACAATATTGTAAGAGAAGCAGTTGACTGAGAGAAAGACGACTCCAAATAAGGGAGGCAATTTTTACCTGGCATTGATCAATACACAATCAGATCAATATGTTTGGCTGATTGAATTAGGTTAATCTTATCATATGACACCACATAGAGAATGGTTCTGCGAATATGAACAATATGAGGGAGGAGAAGTGTTATTGGGGGACAAATATACAACCAAAATTATCAAACGGGGAAGAGTTCGATTGTTACTACAGGATGGAAGGAGTAGAACTCTTCCATGTATGCTACACATTCTGGGTTTAGAAGGAAACCTGATATTTTCCAACAAGTTGAGTGATCTGGGTGTGCACACTCTATTTTATAAGGATTCATGCAAGATGGTCAGAGGTGAGAAGGTCTTAATGAAAGGATTTCATATTGGAACCCTATACAGTTTACTAGAGAGTGTTGACTCAACTGGATGCAACAACATCGTTGTTCTTGAAGTCCAATCAAATTCAACTCAACTTGACTTGACTCAGGCTGATTCAATTCAAACCAACTTGAAAAGTCATCATAAATTTGATTAGACCATGTTATGGCACGAGAATATGGGACACATTGGAGAGAAAGGACTTCGATCAATTCATAACAAAGGTACGGTCGAAGAATTTCTTGAATGTAATTTAGAAGTCAACTTTTGTGAAAATTGTATATATGGAAAACAGAGTCGGGTGAGGTTCCCATATGGAGCGATAAGGGAAAATGGAATTCTAGAGTTGGTTCATAGTGATGTGTTTTTCTGTGTTATAGTGTCTTCACTTGGTGGATCCATGTATTAGTTCTCCTTCATAGATGATTTTTCCAAGAAGACATGGATACATTTTTTGAGGAAGAAATCAAAGGTTTTCGAGAAATTCAAAGATTTTAAATATCTTGTAGAAAACCAAATAGATAAGAAGATTAATGTGTTAATAACTGACAACAGTGGTGAATTTTGTGGAAACTAATTTGATCATTTCTACAAGTAGTGTGGAATATTGTGCCAAAATACCACACCATATACCCCACAACAAAATGGAGTTGTTGAGAGAATGAAAAAAAATTTGATGGATAAGGCAAGGAGCATGCTTAGCGGTGTTGGGATCACACAAGAATTCTGGGCAGAGGCAGTTGACACTGAAAAATGTATATTGAATATGTCTCTTTTGTCAACGCTAATCGAAATGACTCCACATGAGGTATGGTTGGGTAAGAATACTTCGATTTCACATCTCAAAGTATTTGTCTGTAATACATTTTTTCATGTTCCCAAGGAAAAGAGGATCAAGTTGGACAAGAAGGTTTCCAATTTTTTTTTCATTGGATACAAAGAAGGAATGAAAGGATAAAAGATTTGGGATCCTACATGAAGGAAAATAGTGTACAGTCAAGATGTGCCCTTCAGAGAAGTTGGAAGTAAGTTTGAGCATGAAGAATTTTTTGAGAATGAGAATAATCCTGAGATGGTGTAGTTTATACTGAGGAACGAAGAAGATTATTTAGATAAGTCGACTGGATCAGAAGACGAGGTGGAACAATCAACCCTAGTTGTAAGGAGGTCAAAAAGAGTAAGAAAACCAGTCGAAAGGTATAGTCCTCCCAACTTCCATTTCACATCCATGTTAAATGCCACTAACGATAAGCCCAAGTCAATCAGGGAGGCAGTTGACTTAGCATAGGGGAAACTATGGAAGAATTCCATGGTCAAAGAGATGGAATCTTTGCAAATGAATGAGACACAGGACTTAGTCAAGTTACCTAGTGGAAGAAATATTGTCGGTAGAAAATGGGTATTCAAGAAGAATATGAATGCAGCAGGTCAAGTCGAGAAATTCAAAGCTCGAATCGTAGTGAAAGGATATTCCGAAGTCGAAGGAGTCGACTTCGATAAAAATTTTCCCCTTCTGCAAAATTAACTTCCATCAGAGTACTAATGTCTCTAGCTACATGATTTGATCTAGAAATAGAATAGATGGATGTGAAGACAACGCTCCTACATGGGGACCTAGAAGAGGAAATCTACATTAAACAAACTGGAGGATTTGTAGTAAAGGGAAATAAATATTTGGTATGCAAAATGATCCCTGTATGGTTTAAAGAAATCACCAAGGATGTGGTACCAAAAGTTCGACACATACATACTTAGTTTGGGATTTGTGAGAAGCAAAGTTGATCACTACATATATTCCAAAGAATAAGGTGGGTGTTTCATATATGTAGTTTTGTATGTTGAAGACATGTTGCTAATTGGAAACAAAATGGACACAATAAAGGAGGTGAAGAAGCAAATATCCTCCAAGTTTTACATGAAGGATCTTGATGTAGCTAACTTCATTTTGGGAATCGAGATTAAGAGAGATTGAGTAGATAAAAATATATGGTTGAACCAAACAAAGTATATTGAAACAATTTTGAAACATTTCAATATTCAGGATTGAAAATCTATGAAGGTGCCAATTCTTGTGGGAGAAAGGCTAATTTTTTAATAGTTTCCAAAGACACAAGAATAAATAGAGGACATGGCATGTGTTCCCCATGCAAGTGTTGTTGGTAGTCTAATGTATGTTATGGTATACACTTGACCTGACATTTCCCATGTAGTGGGAGTGTTGAGAAGGTACATGTCGACACATGGGGAGGAGAACTGAACAAATATCAAGAGAGTATTCAGGTATTTGTGTGGCACAAAATATTATGCTATATGTTACCAAGGAAAACCTGGAGGTGGTAGTGAATTAAATGTACATGGATTTTTCAACGTCAACTGGGATGGAGATTTGGATCGATGGAGGTTGACCAGTGGATATGTGTTCAAGATGTTTGGTGGAGAAATCATATGGATGAGTAAGTGACAAGAATTCGTAGCCTTGTCAACAACAAAAGATGAATACATGGAAACCACTCATGGAAGAAAAGAAGTAGTGTGGGTGCAAAGGCTATATTCAGGAATCATGTTTGAGCAGATAGATATGAAGATAAGTTGCGAAAGTCAAAGTGCAATATTTCTGGAAAATAAACCTTCTTATCATTCCAAGACTAAGAAAATATATGTACAATACCATTTCAAAAGAGAAATAGTGGAAATAAACAAGGTGGTGTTGGAGAAAGTAGATGCGTTGGAAAACATAGAAGACTTGTTGACCAAGTTTGTGAGTGTTGTGAAGTTCTCTTGGTGCAGAGAGGCAATGGGAATTTTTTCCCTGGGTATGTGAATGAAAGTTCAGGAGGTCTCTTGGTTTCAACAAAGAAGACAACAAGTGGGATAATGTTGGGTTATTATATTCTTTGTAGTGAAAGTCAAGGTGGATCGAATGACAGTCAAAGTCGAAGGTCAAGGTGGTTCGATTGAGTAAAGACAAAGTTGAAGTGGATCAAGAAAAAGTTGAAGGTTGAGGTGAGCCGACCAAGTAAATTTGAAATCAAAGGTCAAGGTGGCTCTACATGGTAAAGACATCGACGTCAATTCAAAGATGTTAACCAAAAAGAGGGCAAAAAAAAAGCATTTGACAACTGATTGAATATCAAATGAAGGCTGACTTGTAGTCAATGGGTAATTTGACTTTGTATTCGACTGTAACAAAATACTGAGATTCACAGGATTTGTGAGATTTGTAGCCAATGATCTGCATGGATCTGTAACCATTTTATGGGATCCATTTCTTTAGGGCTTTTCATGTTTTAAAGCCTATAAAGAAGGTGTGTTGTAAGGCTATAAAATCTAATGAATAATATTTATATGATGAATGGATAATCACCAAGGGTATGAAATTTAGAGGTTATTGGTCATGTAGATGTAATATGAATTGTCTACAGGGTTGTTCTTGTGTAATCAAGATGGTATGATGTAAATTCTATCTTAGGTGTGGACCAAGGTTAGGCATGTAACATTTTATTCTAAATGAATAAGACAACAAGAGATTAGAATACTCAAGGAATGTTGGTTTTCCCGATTTTGGTTTCTAGGGTAAAAATATTTGTGTGCTATGTGATTCCTTTTTCATTTACTTTCTTGATTAAATAATTATTCCTCTCTTCTGCTAAGTTTAGTGTTGATGTGTGTCTCATTTCCTAACATAGCATATCATGTACCAAACCTGTACTAAATAATGCATCGAACAAAACTTGTGCCATACCATATTTCAACACCATATCACGCATCAACGATATAACCCACCATGCATCAATGTCACCAAGGAATGCCTCATACATATACCAAAAATGTATCTCAAACAATGTTCCCAACATACAATATGCTCCTCAAACCATGTGCCTCAACCATATACCATATCACTCATGATATGTCTCAATCATGCCATACACCATGTACCATAAGATATCATCAATGGATTTCCTCAAACAAATACCAAAAAACCATGATCATATACCAAGTATATGCCTCAACCATGTACCTAAGATGTGCCTTAAGAATGTGCCAATGCGTCAACAATATATCAAAGACTTGCCTCAAGCCTGCACAATAACATCATCAATATGTAACCCTCAAAACATGCATATAAACATACTTGTAACTATGTAACATAACTGATGTATGTGATCATATACCTGTGTATCTTCCTCAAATTCAACAATAAAAGAATAACATATTGATCAAACTTTACCTTAGTCTCACGAGACTAGCTTTTGGATTAGTCACAAACCCTAAATTTCAATAAGAATAACTACATACTTGTAATGTATAAAGGTTTGAAACTTGTACCCATTCTCCTTAAATATCATCTCTACACTTCCTCTAAGTTTCACTGCTTGAATCATCCCAGAAAAGGATTTATAGTGAAAATGGTAGACCTTGTTGAATTCTGACTTATTCTAAAGGGAGAACATGTAGATCATTCCACGCGCTTAATATTTGATATGTGGTTATGAAATTTTCACACAATATACTATGGCATCTATTGTTTCCAATTCAATTGTTTTCATAGGATTTGGATCCTATATGAAGACATTATGTCTTTTTTACTCAGAACACCTGTTTGAGACTAGTTTTAGGACTAACCAAAAACCACATCTTCTATAGAGTGTATCTTTGAAAATGAAACATCCCTGAATCTGAAATTTCTACCACAGATACATTGATATGCATTCTAAATATCCTCCAAGTCTAGATATACGACTCAATATAGAAACAAAGTTATATAAAAAATGGTAATATGGACTGTAAATAACATACCTTAAAACACATCCCTACAAGACTTCATCCTCCCTTGGAAATTTTCCATTATTTACTTCATATTTCCTCTTAAACACTCCTCAAATATACTTGGTTACCTCAGATAAAAATCAGTTGATTTTATGTAACAAATGAACTCCTAGGTGCTTTATTTATGCTTTTAAAGTGCCTTCTTTTTGGGCTAACTTGTAGTTTTTTTACCCCTTTTCGTAATTTTAGGGTCAACTAATTATTTCTTGTTACAATTTTTTTACCCTTTCATCAATATTGTTTCACCCTTTTTCCTTATTTTAGGGTCAACTCATTATGTCTCATTACAATTGTTTTACCCTTTAATTAATTACTTCTAACTGTTTAGGGGCTTCTTAACCATTGTTCGAGGCTTCCATATTCATGAGGTCATATCTCCTTAACCATGAGGAGCCATGTGTTGTACCACCTACAAATATAAATGAAACAATGAGGACTATCCCTATATGAGGGTGTTACATACATTTATATTGTCGTTCATGTCCTTATTCAGATGGACATGAACTCATGGAAACTCTGGAAGGATTCCATGGTCAAAGAGATGGAATCCTTGGACAATAATGAGACATCGGACTTAGTCAAGTTACCAGGCTAGTGGAGGAAATATTGTCAGTAGAAAATGGGTGTTCAAGAAGAACATGAATGTAGTAGGTCAAGTCGAGAAATTAAAAGATCGACTGGTAGTGAAAGGATATTCCAAATTTGAAGTAGTCGACTTCAGACAATTTTTTCCCCTACTACAAAATTAACTTCCATTAGAGTATTAATGTCTCTAGCTACATAATTTGATCTATAAATAGAATAGATGGATGTGAAGACAACGTTCCTACATGGGGACCTGGAAGAGGAAATTTACATGAAACAACCTGGAGGATTTGTAGTAAAGGGAAAGAAATATTTGGAATGCAAAATTAAAAGATCCCTTTATGGTTTAAATCAATCACCAAGGATGTGGTACCAAACATTCGACACATACATCCTTAGTTTGGGATTTGTGATAAACAAAGATGATCACTACATAAATTTCAAAGAATAAGGTGGGTGTTTCATATATATAGCTTTGTATGTTGACAACATGTTTCTAATTGGAAACAACATGGACACAATGAAGGAGGTGAAGAAACAATTATCCTACAAGTTTGACATGAAGGATATCGATGAAACTAAATTCATTCTAGGCATGGAGATTAAGAGAGATCAAGTAGCTAGAAAACTATGGTTGAACCAAACGAAGTATATTGAAACAATTTTGAAACAATTCAACATGCAGGATTGAAAACCTGTGATGATGCCAATTCCTGTGGGAGCAAGGCTAACTACTGAACAATTTCCAAAGAAACAAGAATAAATAAAGGACATGGCATGTGTTCCCTATGAAAGTGCTTTTGGTATTCTAATGTATGTGATAGTCTACACTTGATGTGACATTTCCCATGCAATGGGAGTTTTGAGAAGGTACATGTCTACACATGGGAAGAAGCACTAGACAACTCTCAAGAGAGTATTCAAGTATTTGTGTGGCACAAAATATTATTCTATATGATAACAAGGAAAACCTGGAGGTGGTAGTGAATTAAATGTACATGGATTTTTCGACATCGACTAGGATGAATATTTAGATCGATGGAGGTCGAACAATGGATATGTGTTCAAGATGTTTGGTGGAGCAATCATATGGATGAGTAAGTAACACGAATTTGTAGCCTTGTCAACAACATAACATGAATACATGGAAGCCACTCATGGAAGAAACAAAGCAGTGTAGGTGCAAAGGCTATATTGAGGAATCGGGTTTAAGTAGAGAGATATGAAGATAAGTTGAGATAGTTAAAGCGCAATATTTCTATAAAAGAAACCTTCTTATCATTCCAATACTAATCACATACATGTACAATACAATTTCATAAGAGGCATAGAGGAAAGTAACAAGGTGTTTTTGGAGAAATTAAACACATTGGAAAACATAACAGACTCATTGACCAAGTCTGTGAGTGATGTGAAGTTCTCTTGGTGCAGAGAGGCAATGGGAATTTTTTCCCTCGGTCTGTGAATGAAAGTTCATGAGGTCTCCTGGTTTCAACAAAGAATAAAACAAGTGGGATAATTTTGGGCTGTTATATTATTTGCAGTGAAAGTTGAGGTGGATCGACTGATAGTCAAAGTCAATGGTCGAGGTGCTTCGACTAGGTAAAGACAAAGTTGAGGTGGATCGAGAAAACATTGAAGGTTGAGGTGAGTTGACCGAGTAAATTTGAAGTCAAAGGTCGAGGTGGTTCTACATGGTAAAGAAATCAATATCAATTCAAATAGATTAACCAACAAGAGGTCGAAAAACATGCGTGTGGCAACCGTTTGAAGATCAAAGGAAGGATGAATGGTAGTCGACGGGTTATCCGACTTGGTAGTCGACTGTAACAGAATTATGAGATTCACAAGATTTTTAGCCAATGTTTTGCATGGATCTATGACCAATTTATAAGCGCCATTTCTTTAGGGGTTTTCCTACTATAAATTCTATAAAGAAGGCGTGTTGTAAAGCTGTAAAATCTAATGAATAATATTTATATGATGAATGGATAATAACCAAGAGTATGTAATTTATAGGTTGTTGGTCATTTATATGTAATCCAAATTGGCTACAGGTTTGTTATTGTGTAATCAAGAGGGTATGATGTCGATTTTGTCTTATGTGTGGACCAAGGTTAGACATGTAACGTTTTATTCTAAATGAATAAGACAACAAGAGAGCATAATACTCAAGGAATGTTTTTTTTTCCTGGTTTTGGTTTCCAGGGTAAAAATATCTATGTACTGTGTGTTTTCTTTGTCATTTAATTTCTTGATTAAATCCTTCTTCCTCTCTTATACTAGGTTTCATGTGGAAGTGTGTCTCATTTCCTAACATACCATTCCATGTACCAAACATGCACTAAATCATGCATCAACCAAAACTTGTGCCATACCATAATCCAACACCATATCATGCATCAATGTCACCAAGGAATTCCTCATACATATACCAAAAATGTATCTCAAACAATGTTCCCAATATCCAAGATTCTCCTCAAACCATGTGCCTCAGCCATATACCATATCACTCATGATATGTCTCAATCATGCCATTTACCATGTAACATAAGATATCATCACTGAAGTGCCTCAAAAAAGTATCAAATAACCAATATCATATACCAATCATATGCCTCAACCATGCACCTAAGATGTGGCTCAGGCATGTGACAATGCCTCAACAATATACCAAAGACTTGACTCAAGCATGCACCATAACATCATCAACATGTAAACCTCAAAACATGCATAGAAACATACATGTATCTCTTTAACATAACTAATGTATGTGATCATAGACCTGCATATCTTCCTCAACTTCAACAATAAGAGAATATCATATTCATCAAACTTTACCTTAGTCTCATGAGACTAGTTTTTGGATTAGTCACAAACCCTAACTTTCAATAAGAATAAATACATACTTGTAATGAATAAAGGTTTGAAACTTGTACCCATTCTCCTTCAATATCATCTCTACACTTCATCCAAGTTTCAGTGCTTGAATCATCTTATAAAAGGATTTATAGCAAAAATGGTAGACCTTGTTGAATTCCAACTTATTCTAGAGGGAGAAATTGTAGAGCATTCCACGCACTTAATATTTGATATCTGGTTATGAAACTCGCACACAACATACTATGGAATTTGTTTTTTCCAATTCAATTTTTTCATATGATTTGGATCCTCTATGAAGATGTTATGTCTTTTTTACCCAGAACACTTGTTTGAGACTAGTTTTAGGACTATCCAAAAACCATATCTTCCATAGAGTGTATCTCTGAAAATGCAACATCCTAGAATATGAAATTTCTACCACAGTTACATTGATATGCATTCTAAATATCCTCTAAGTCTATATATATAAATCATTCTAGAAACAAATTTATAGCAAAAATGGTAAGATGACCTGTAAATAACATACCTTAAAACACATCCCCACAAGACTTCATCCTCCCTTGAAATTTTTCCATTCCTTACTTCATATTTCCTCTAAATAAAACCTTAGTTATACTTGGTTACCTTAGATAAAAATCACCTGAGTTTATGGAACAAATGTACTCTTAGGTTCCATATTTATACTTTTCAAGTGCCTTCTTTTCGAGCAAAATTGTAGTTGTTTTACCCTTTTTCATAATTTTAGGGTCAACTCATTATTTCTTGTTGCAACAATTTTACCCTTTAATCAATATTTGTTTCTCTCTTTTTCCTTATTTTAGGGTCAACTCATTATTTCTTGTTACAATTGTTTTACCCTTTAATTAATTACTTATAACTATTTAGGGGATTCTTAACCATTCTTCGAGGATTCCATATTCATGAGGGCATATATCCTTAATCGTGAGGAGCCATGTGGCGTACCACCTAGTAATGGAAATGAAACGATGAGGACTATCCATATATGAGGGTGTTACATACATGTATACTATCATTCATGTCCTTATTCCTCGAACAAATTCAGGTTCCATGACCAGAACTATGGGTTTCTTGTAGACTTCTTCAAAGTGACTTCCCGTGAGGGTCATGCTTAAAGCTACGCCATAAGGGGAACACTTTGGAGAATTATCCAAATACACCCATCAAATATGTTGACATCAATGAAAACCACATCTGTTGAAATCAATGACAATGAACTACCCAACAATATACCCCTTTGGTATTGATGGAAACACCAAAAATCATACTCCACCTATGACCAATGCTCGCATGTTTATCTCCTCATGTTTTTATCCACCTTTGACATCAATGGAAAAGGGTATTTCCCTTTGGGGATTCTCCCCCTTGTCTTCATTCTTTTGATCTTTCTCTTTCTCTCTCTTTGATATCATGGGGAAAAGGTAACTCCCCCTCTCGTTATGTATCACTCTATCTTCATACTTCTGATATCTTTTTCTTAACAATTTCTCCCATTTTGACATATCCACAATATCTAGATCAATGTGGTCCTTCTTTTCCATTGGTGCTTCATCTTGCAATTATATGACATATATAAAAAGAATTCAAAGTTACTTGTCTTCAAATATTAATGACCTGTTCTTTTCACTGAGCTGTCATTAATGACATATCCAACAATTTTTCTTTGACGCTATAGATTCTATTGAAGGTTTCTCTTCCCTATTCTATTGTGTCTTTCACTTCTTTCCTTCCCATGGCTAACTGATTCCACCTGTCAATATGATTTCATACACTATCATATATCTATAAATACCTACCAAATATCTCATGAATCCATATATGAAGTTTTCTTAGGTTGTCCATGATTCTGCTACTAAACTACACATAATGTCGACCACTCTGCTACAACTAATCACAACATATTTTTTCTTCTTATTCTACAAATCAAACTCTACATGTCTAGAACAATCTGTGTTGAACATATCCCTACCTGAATAGTGTGCCAATGATGTTCTTCATAACTACGATTTGATACCCAAAATCCGCAAAAACTTCAGACTACTCGAAAGATAGTTCTATGATCTATAGAGTTGTTGCTTAGACTTCCTCTCTTCATCATTCATGTTATTTGGGAGTCTCCAAGCCAGATGGATAAAAAAAATATCAACTCTAATGCAAAGTCATCTTCCTCTTCATCTGTAGATTCATCATATTCATGAGTTTTGGCATCTTCCTCTTTTATTGTAGATTCATCATGATAATACACAACTACAAATCCTATGATCTCTTGGGCCTATTATTTATTCACTTTATCTTCTTCTCTTTCTCACACTTCTGTGAATCCTACAATCTCTTAGACCTATTCTTTATTCAAATTCTCTTCCTCTCTTTCTCATATTGCTACAAATACTGTGATCTCTTAGACCTATTCTTCATACATCTGTTCTTCTTGCCTTTATTTTCTTCTCCAATCCTTCTTGAATCTGATATCATTGTTTTTCTTCATGGAGGGATTTATCGCACTTCTACAATCACGTGATATGTGTACATGGTTATGGAATTTGTAACATTCAATGTTATGTGGGGCCACATAAACATCTCTTTCTTGAACACTTCTTCCATATTCTGTACAATCCACAACTTTATGTCTAAAGTTAGTACAATTAAAACAATAACCATAAAATAAAATTTTATATTTCGGAGTGAATGATGTTTTGTGTGATGTAAATTCATGCCCTGGTTGATCATGATCTTCTCGTCTATTGTTTCCTTCACAATGATTGAAGATTCTCTTATACCTGAAAGTGGATGGTATTCTTTGATAACTGTCTCTTTTGTAATCCTCTTCTTGAGTCTTCTTCACTTTTGGAATGTTCTCTTTTGAGGGCTTGCATTATTCTTTCTTTATAGAGCCTTTGATGACTTCTGCATAACTCTTATCCTTTTCTTCATTTTCCTTGACCAATAACTTGTAACATTTCTCTTCAACTTTATTTATTGATGATGTGGAGGTTTCTCTCTCTTCGATGTTCTTGTTGAGATTAACAACTTTAAATATTAACGTGATAACTTATTCTTCAATATTTTCAACCTCTTCTTCTTTCTTCATCATCTGGATCTTCATGAATTCTTCCATTCTCTTTGCTTCTTCTATTTGGATCTTCAAGATGATGATTTCTTCTTCAAGTCTTTGTTCTTGTTGAGTGAATTTTGCTTCAAGATTATTTAAGTTCAGGGACCATTTTAGGGGATAAATTTCTCTCATGGGCTAATTTTCCATGGGTTTTCCTAAAAAAGATTCGCTATTCTAAAAATTATTCTCCTAAATTCTATAGGAAGCACCAACTTCCCAATTCTCTAGCTACAACTAGAAGAAGGCTCCAAAACCCTATTTACAGGCTCCAACCTAAAGGAAGCTACAACTCCCTGATTTACTAGCTTGTTATGGACCTAACCCCTCATGTAGGTAGAATAATATATTTCCATGTAATAAAAGTCAATATTAATAAGGCCTAGTAATAAGGAAGAATAAGTCCAATGTAAGAAGACCTAATAGAATCTTCTGCTTCTAGAAGGATCTTCCTCTAGATGGTTCTTTTGATAGACATATTTAGTATAAATAGGAGTCAAGGGTATGAGAAAATTTTTCTTGGATATTATTATAATAGATCTTTGCTCTGCTGGAGGTTTCCCCCTCGAAGAGGTAAGTGAACATTGCTCTCAGTAATCAAAGTTATCTTTCTGGTGCTATTCTTGTTAAATTATGAGCTTGATTTCTATGTAGATTAATTCTTTTATTTTCTTAAACACTTTGATTCCAGATTAATACACTTCAACAATACCAAATCATAACCGAATAACAATAACTATGTAGATAAGTAAGCATGCACATCAAAAACACATATACCCTGGGGAAACCCTGTACAGGGAGAAAACCCCAGAAAATGATATTCCTTTATTGCATTACTAATGTAAGATCACTTAGAAATATATGCCATGAATGTTCTTCTCTTAAAGAGATTTCCAAGATGACTCTGACCTGACAAAGACCTAAGAGACCTTGTTGAAATACACCTCGGATATGTTGCCTCTATTGTTGATATACAACACTGATATGCTTCTTTGGTATGTTGCCTCTTTATCACTGATATGTGCCTCTATTACTTCACCCTTAACCTGTATATCAAAAACTGTGTTGAAGAGAGGGGTCGAACTCTGCTTATATAGGCTGAATAAGAGAAGAGGAGAGGCTCAAAATAGTAACTTGTTTGCATGCTTTAATCATAACTCAGATTCATAACTTAGGTTCTAACTTAGAACTAGACTTGAGACTGGTATACTTTAGTTCGAAAATAGAACTATACTTGAGACTTCAATTACAACTCAACATTACACTTTAGTTCGAAAATAGAACTAGACTTGAGACTTCAATTACAACTCAACATTACACTTTAGTTCAAAAATAGAACTAGACTTGAGACTGGTATACTTTAGTTTGAAAATAGAATTAGTCTTGAGACTTTAGTTACAACTCAACATTAAACTTTAGTTCGAAAATAGAACTAGACTTGAGACTTTAGTTACAACTCGACTCTTGACAAGGAAATTCAAAATTCTCTTCATGGCGGATAATGTTACAGGTGCCAACGCACTAAATCAATACATTTATATCATTTGCAATATTAGGAATATTGTTTGTTTCTAGCCCATAGGAATTTTATATTCAACCTAACTTTTTCTAGATTCCTTGACTTTTGCTCATGGCTCACAAGGTTAGACTAGGCTCACAGAGGTTGTATGTTCCCCGTGACTTTTGCATTAGTCTATCTATGCTCACAGAGGTTGTACGTTCCCCCTGACTTTTGCATTAGACTGTCTATTCTCACAGAGGTTGTAAATTCCCCCTGAATTTTGCATTAGACTCATATAGAATATCGTTCATCCTAAATTATGGTTTGACTCATAGAGGTTGTACGTTCCCCCTGGATTTTATCAATACCTCATAAGACTGGTTTGTTGGAAAATATTTAATAGACAACACATGCTTGTATGCTTTTCATTGATGAAAAGCACAACAATGAAGATGGCATGAGTACAGAAAGTATGTAATAGATGGTCATTATGAGAAGACGTTGCAGAGAAGATTCGAATAAGCTCAGAAGAGATAGTGCAGAGCATTGTTGGCAGATCATCGATGGCAAAATTAGAGTAAGCAGAACAAAGTAAGCTCGAGAGGAGAAGCAACATTTCTAATCGTTGGATCCCATTTTAATTCCTGAAAGAAGGAGGACCGTTAGATCTGATTGTAGACAAGAAGAACACACAAAAGAGGATGATAGATCTTAGGTGTCAGATCTGAGCATAAGTTCTGACCATCGTTGGATCAGGGAGAACCTGCACGTTCATTAAAGTGCAAGGAGAAGAGGGCTCACAAAATCCCGAAAGAAGGAGGAACATCCATCTTCAGGTAGGACATGTGGTGAAAGATCATCATGTCGCTGACTGGAAAGTCAAAGGAACGGGGTTCCCTAACCTCTTGAATTCGCGATATGCAAAATCGTGAAACTATCTTAGCCGTCAGATCGAGGTTTGTTCTGGACCGTTGATCCATCTCCATCTCGGAGTCTCGCCTATCGCGACTTGGAGTGATGAGAACCTCCATCTAAGGAACAATGAGATGTGAGATCGCAAAAAGATCAGGACCATTGGATCACCAAGAACGTGGACCGTTGATCTGAGCTCCATCTCAGAGCTTCGCCTATCGCAACTTGGAGAGGCAAGAGACATAACCATCGAAATCATGATATGCGAAATCACAATTTAATCGCAACTGTTAGATCAAGGTGTGATTTGGACCATTGATCCGACACCATTTCAGAGTTTCACGAATCGTGACTTGGAGAGGCAAGAAACATAACCACAAGAACGTCAAAATTGCGATATGCGAAATTGTGATATGATCTGAGTTGTTGAATCAAGATCAGATCAGAACTGTCAAATCATAGGACTAGTGGCAAGCGATTGGAATTTTGTTGACTTGGAGTCAATGGAGCATGGTGTGGAAACTCGTGAAATATGAAGTTCTTTTTTGGCACAGCCTATGGTCACCGTCGGTGATCATAAGAAGGGAAGGAGTCAGTTCAGATAAGATCCATTTCAGAGTTTCAGGGATCACGACTTGCAGATTCAAAATACCTCATCTTCAGATTCACAAAATGCGAAATTGCAAAAGCGCTTTATGCATAAGTGTGTGGTCACATCCATTGGGAAAATCGATGGAAGATGGAGGAAGAAGCTAGAGGTGCTAATATTCACCATAGGGATCTCAAAATGTTGAATTACAAAATGGCGAAACAGGCACAAGATTCTTTATTCTTAATCCAACGGTTCAAGTGAGTTTGAATATGATCGGAGGGCTACTGTTCCATCTCATAGTTAATTGATCAGTTACAAATCTGTTAGCTAAACTGAGTCATGATTCTTGATTGATTGGTGTTTCAGTTGCTTAGACGGTTTTTATTTTTCCTAAGAAGATGCAAAGTGTAACTGCTATGTGTGTGGTGCATAAAAGAAAAAGATACAGACTGTGCGTGGTTGGTTGTTCTGGACGAAAAATGAATTAA
>JASDQU010171207.1:0-21602 GCA_032191745.1 Picea mariana
TTGTTTACGGTACAGGTTGATTATAGGTTGAGGTACAGGTTGATGCATGGTTGATGCATGGTTCAGATTTATTGGTATAGGTTTACAATGGTATATCTCACAGTGACAGTTTGATAGTGGTTCCATCATTCTACTTCTACTTCAGGGTTGTAGGATGGGGCAAGGAAATGTGGTTGTAGCCACCTTCCGGTTGTAGCCAGAGAACATAGGAGGATGTAGCCTCCTTCTAGTTGTAGCCAGAGAATTGGGGAGTTGGAGATTCCCTCAGGTTGTAGCCTGAAAAACTAGGGGGTTGGAGCCTCCTTCCAGTTGCAGCTGGAAAACAAAAGAAGTTTGTGCTTCCAATGAATGTAATTCTTCAAGACATATAAGAAAAAGAATTATGTGGTTTTCTCCCAATTTGGGTTTCCACGTAAATCACTGGTGTATTGTGTATGTGTATGTTTGTTCATTTGTCCATTGCTTATTTACTCTACAGTTATTGGTTGATAATGCTTCATTGATATAACACTTTGATTATATGGTTAAAAAGGATTAAATTTCTCTATTACTGATTTACCCACCCTCTCAGTAATCCAACACCAATAGGAATGTCGAAAATAAGTGTACAAGGAGATGGTAAAATAAATTGACATAATTGCATCACACGAGGAGCCATGTCAACAACAACATGCTTCAAATGTATGAAATCATTGAAATTTTCTATTAGGTACATATAAATAAATAATTTAGCATCAAATATTAATATTTGGGTATTTTCTTGCAGAAAACAAAACAAAATGGAACCCAGTTAGCACATAAAACAAGACGACAAGGAAGAAAAGGTTTGATAGCAAAGTTTGCGAGTAATTGTTGTTTCCTTATAACATTAACTTAAGATTTCATTTTTGCATATTTTAATTTGTTTTACAGTAGCCATCCTTGAATGTCTTCAAACAAGTGCTAACATACAAAGAAGAGCCATCGCAAGAATTCATTGAAATTGGGTTAAGTAAGGGTTGTGATTATATGTTTATTACAACAAGATTTGCCTCACCCTATGCAATATTGCACAAAGGGCCTTATCCCATTTCCCTATGCAGACTTATCTTCCCTGTTTATAAAACCTAGAGCCAAAAATAAATATTTTTGCACATGTACGCATCTTGCACACTATACAACATGTGTATACGCAGGCTGCTCCACTACAGCCTACATACATCAGGATTTGTGCCAGAAAATAAAAATTAAATGTTGGGTTTCCATTTCACAACAGGAGATCTCTGATACTTGGCCTTCCATATACTGGAAATGTTTTGACTCGGCCCTTCAGTTACATTTTGAAGGCTATAAATGGGCCAATTCTGAGCTATGGAAAAGGAGAAAGAATTCAACTTTGAGAGCAAAATTACTCTGGAGAAATGATTTACTTTATATTGAGTCTGCATCCCTTTGTCCTTTAAGTCTGAACAAAGTGTTCAGCCCCCAAGCTCTTCCTTTATTGATTGAGAACCTCATTGTTTCTCTTTTATGAGCTTTCCTTTGGTGGAGGATTGAAGTGGTGGAGGCCCAGCTAAAAGGAACTTAGTTTCTCGGTTCCGAACCGTGCTAACATGGAATTTGTAACATTTTCACTTATGTTGATCATCTATTAATAGAAATATTCTTTTCCATCCAATTGATATACTGAAAATATATTGAATGATTATTCCATGGGCGTATTTGTCATGTTTATTAATGGATTATGCTATCTAATTTTCTAACCTTCTACATTATCACCATATGCTTGCTTTGCTTGTTTGTTGAGAACTTGTTGCAAGTATATAGATTTGGGTCAAAGTGCTCAATGATGGACCTAATCGAACATCTCGATGAGGTAGGCCTCTTTCTTATAATGCTTGCATATTGGTTTATATAGCATGTTGTTGAGATAGAGTTGATTTGTGCAGTCATTTCCATCAGTTGTGGTTTACCCTAACCATAGAAAGATTTTCCTCGTAACAGAACTAGCAACCATACTAGGGACTAAATCTTCTTTCTTAGGTTTTGGAGTACTTTTCTCCTTAGATTTCTCTCGTTTCTTTTGTGTTTCTTGTCGCATCATTGCTTGGAAACCTCTGTTCACTCTGGGTCTGAATTTTCAACCTTTCTCCCTTGCCTGGCCCTGCTTTGAAACGTATATGCATTTTTTTCCCTGACACTCAAGTACACACACATGCTGTCTCACTACAAGATGCGTATATAAAAAAAGTTTGCCTGGACATTTGCGTACATCAATTTACCTTGATTTTTTGTTGGGCCTAGTGGTTTTTGGGTGGGATTTGATGTTTGTTGAGCCTTCTTAGGTCTCTGTAGTGCCTGTTAAATTATTGTGGGATAACAGGAAACCTATCTTTGTTTGAATTTCTGGGCGGAGTCTTTCGCATCACCTTTTCATTTTTAATTGTCCTTGTACATTGGGCTAGGTGTTTTGTTGCTTGGTATCTTGCTTGAGTTATCTTTTCTATACATAGTAGGGTTATATATTAAGTTACTTTTCAGTCCATTCATTTTCATTCTTATTATATTGAAAATACAAAACAAATAGGCATTTTGCATTACTTGTCATTTTTGTCTTTTGAAGTCCTTGTCATTAGCTTAGCGCATATAGTGAAACATCGCATTTTTACTTCAGAATTGCAGAGTTGAATTTGAAAATTGCATTGTTTTTCAGAAGCACATCATTCATTGAAAATTAAAGTTAGGACTTTGCATCATTTTCATATTTACTTTTCATGCAGAGTCATAACATCATGAGTTTCACTACCATAATTTTTTTGAGAAATCACGACCATTAAAATTAACTCTATAATTTAAAATTGATTAGTCACGATTTTATTTTCTAGGGTGTACAAACTAGCTTAGGATTTAGTGCCTTGGAATAGGATTTTGTGAGTAAACTTCTCCAAGGAAATTAAATCAACTTATGTGTCTGAGAAAGGGAGTGGAGAAATCCATTGTATAATTGGTAATATCAGGAGGCTTTGCTCACACCGGAGTTAATCACGAGGTCGTGCAAAGTCGGTTGAAGGGATACCCCCCCGATACCTTTCTAGCGTCAGAGATATTTCTAGGGATCTATTTGTATCTGGGGATATTTCTAGTGCCTTTACCTCCGTGAGAGGAAATGATTTCAAGGTTTCAAGCTTTTCTACCCTACCCATACAGTGGACCTGACTTATGACTTCTCACTTGTGCATCGGTTATACACTAGTTTATTAGTTTCTTGACTTAGGTGTCTCATAGGTTACTTGAAAGGGTTATTCTGCAGGTACCCTAGGTCAGATAAGGGTTGGAAAACACACAACCTTTACGGAGGATTACCTCTCTGGGGGGATCTGACTAACTAGTTGTTAAGCCCACGAGGGCCTTTATAACTGATTTTGTTACCTCTGATCTTTAGCAGGGAGTCTCAGGCCCATATTTGGTGAGACATACCTTCTTTATGGAAGGATGCCACTCAACCACTTTACCCTATTTGTATGCATATTGGTCGTTTGAATTTTGGTTTGTTCTTTGATTACTAGTTGGCCTTAGGGGTCTATACTAAGTTTTCATTATCATGGATAGTGGAGATCCTTTTTTTCCCTCATTTACAGCTACCCACCCCATGATGCCCACTCATTTCACAGGGAAGAATCCTTCTACTTTTAATAATGGTATATAGAACTATGATACTCAATCCATGCCTTGGGTCTCTAGTAATGTTCCTATTAATATGCCTTCGCCCGTGAAATTGTCTCCCTAGTCTACTTATATGAATCCTAGCATTGGATCTGGGGGCACCATGGCTCCGAGTCCTATATCTTCATTCAATATGAGTCACATCCCTCAACCAACTCTCACTGTGGGAGGATGGAACCTCCCCTCTTACAGATCCAATCCTAGCCATACTTTGTCTGAAGGTAACACTCATATGGGTGTCTATTCTACTTATTACACACCATCCATGTATCCTTCATCCACCATGCTGGTTCCTTCGAATACTTTTCCCATGATAGGTCCTCATGTATCCCCAGGTATTTCATACAGGGAGAATCAGTTTTATGGTTCAGACTACCCTCTTTATGGAACCCCTTCACAAGGGTGAAACATATATCCTCACTCGAATATTCCTTATCATACTTTCGTCTCTTCACAGACTTCGGTGATGATTCTCATGCACATCTCTTCGAATTAGTTAGGTGGGGGATACTACTTTTTCGGACAGGGACAGGGGGTAAACTAGGATCCTTCCTGGCCTACAATGTTTCAAAGTCAATCTTTCCCTAGACCTTGGTATCAAATGCCAAAACTCACTACTAGCCCATTCACTATCAGTCGTACTAGAGCTCCATCACCAACCTCTTCCAGTCATGTTGGAGATGGGTTGACAACTTCTATAAGTTATGTTGAAAACTCGTACCCAACCGCTGCTAGTCATGCGAGGGACACCACTCTAGTCGCCACGAGTCATATCAATGTCAAATATATGGCCTCTATACATCATGTAGGAGATGACTCTCTCGCCTCTGCCTGTCACGTTGAAAGTATTTCACCAACCATTGTGAACGACGTTGGGGGCATTGAGAGGCCTCGACGCCTCATACGTAAGCCTAATTTCCTTTTCAATAATTGCGAAGGAGATCACCTTACTTTGTTGTTACCTGCTATGGTCGGGATACCAGAAGCGTGGGGCTCACCTAAGGGCCCTTCAAATTCTAAGGCATATGTGGTTTCCCCACACCTTGTTTCTCCTTTGATTGAAGTGGTGGTAACATCGTTGTAATCCTCTCCTGACCTCACTCCCATTGTTGAGGGTTATGTTTTCCCTATCCCTGTTATCGCACATCCTCTTCAACCTAGAATTGAAGAAGTGGTCATACCAGTGTGATCTCTGGTCAATCCTACTCTCCTTATGGAGGGTGATGCATCCTTAAACCATGTCATCATCATTCTTGATCCTGCACCTTCTGAATGAGAGAGATTTATTCTCTCCCTGAGTTCTCTCCCTCCAAGTCCCGAGGAAGTTCCCTTCGATTGGGATGGCCTTGTGTGGTATCCCATGCCCCCACCTATGTATTTTTCGGTAAGATACATTATCCGATCTATCACGGAGACTATATAATATGTTAGTGCATTATCCTCCTAGACTTGGAGAGCTTTGGGTTTTCCTAATCTTATGTCGGCTATTCATAAGATACTGACATTCCACAGAAGTCCAGCATGGGAGACTTGGCCTCCCCCGTGACTTGCCACCTAGAACCTCCCAAACGAGTTTAATTTAATCTCTTTTCCAACTCATCTTTGAAAAGAGAAAATATTTCCGAGTGATTTGTCCCTTTCACACTCGTTAAATTGGACTTGAAAGGTCATGAGTCTTAGTTAATCTCTTTTCTAGCTCGTTTTCAAAAAGCGAAAAGATTGTCAGGTGAACTTGTCTCTTTCACACTCGTAAATTGGATTTGAAAAGACGTCTATTTGGCACAAGTTTATCCCTTTTTCACACCAAGTATACTAAAAGACATAAAAAAAGAAATTTTTTGGCGTTAAGTTGTGATTGCATCTCATGCCCTTGATTGCAATATTGAGCCTATAGTCAGTTCTCACTTTGCATTATAAACTGTTTGCTTTAGCAGTTTTGCATCCACAACCAAGAAGTTCCTTGTTTATATCCTTCACAATTTGACACCCTATACCTAGGAGGGAACATTCCCCCGAGTTTCCATCTCCCGCATGCATTTCCCTACATTGAGCATAGGTACGTTCCACTGCTGGAACTAGTTTTTCTTACTTACGACACTTGTTTCCTCCTATGTATCATAGCATTCATTTGTCTATGAAAAAACAAAAAAATATGGGTGGGAAGGGAGTATTATCTTATATTGGCAGCAGTCGTGTCTCCTTTGAATAGAGCACAAATTTATTGAGTCCCTTGATCATCATACTTTTCGGATTAGTGTGGCCTTACAAAGTTGATCTCGTTACAGAGTCTTCTCTACCGACTGGTTACTCTTCCAGTCCCTATATAGAATTTCATTGATGCCTCTTGCATCTCATGGTTTCATCATTGGTTCTATGTTTTCGAAGTCCTCCATATGTCTCATTCTCTTGTTCAAAGGAAGTCTATCAACCTGTGTCGGCCACTCCTCAGAACTCTTGACTTTGCATGTCATCCATACCCTCAGTTTTTCTCAAAATCACATGATACTATAAGTCCTATCATGCACCCTAGCCCTACTTTCATCATTAGTAGGTAACCTTGAACCCATCAGTCGACATTTCATCATTGGTCGTTGACTGGGTAGTTTCCCTTGTGTTCGATGGCAAGACATCTATTCACACATTGGGATTCATGTAGTGTCATGGATGCCATTATCCTTACTGGTGGCTTCCTCGCCTTTATCAACATGTTTCATCATTGGATGTTATTCAGAGGGTCTTTTTCATGTACCGCTTGCACTTGGCACATGTGAAAGACGCACACGGTTGTTGGTTCATGAACATGTTCTTTGCTCGATTTCCACCAAATCATGAAGCTCCTGATTTATGCCTCGTGCTGACTGATGAGAGATGCCTCAATGATCTCCTTTCAGCGAGTCTCTTTTCATCGACTTCAACCCATTTATTCTGGAAACAGGACCTAGAGTCTTATGAGTACCTTGAGGCTTGCAGTCATCAGTGACATGCTCTCTCGCCATCGACAGTTGGGAATACATCAATGTCTCCTGACCGATGGATTCTTCAGGTGTTTGACACCAGCTCCTTTATTCACACTTGTAAGAATGTACTCGGTGCCTTGATACCTACTTTCATCATCGGTATGTTTTCTCATGTTGGTTAATGGTATACATCAACGACTGGTAATGAAACGATGTCTCATTGTGTTCGACCTCAACTCATTTATTCACATGATTTAGACTTGCACCCTTAGCGGATTGTGTAGAAGACTTGAAGACATCACTATTTGGCTGCAACTTTTCTAATTTGTTGCTTCCTTTTCATTGGACCAATACCTATATGACTTCAGTGATCATGGGAGATCAGATTGTACTCCATGATGTACATATATCTTCAGATTAGTTTTTAGACTGGTTCTATTGGTCCTTGTTCATGACTATGATAGCTCGTGGCATGTAACCACATTTGTAGTTTCCTATTCATGGCCACGAACACTTATTGGGCATATTTTCACATGGATCTGTAGTGTAATTTTATTGGCAGACATGCATGCAAAGTCAGTGCAGAATGTAATGAGAAACTAGTTCGTCCATCTTGTTAACTACCACTCCACTCCTGGGTTTTTTATAATGTATTCTGGCCATCTCAGATACTCCTCTGACCTCACACATTAGGGGAAATCTGTTATAGCAAGATTTTCCTCACCCTATGCAATATTGCATAGAGGGCCTTATTCCATTTCCCTATGCAAACTTATCTTCCTTGTTTCTAAACCCAGAGCCAAAAATAAATATTTTTTCCACATGTACGCATCTTGCACACTATACAACATACGTATACGTAGGATAGTCCACTACAGCCCCCGTACATCGGGATTTCTGCCAAAAAATGAAAATTAAATGTTGAGTTTCTATTTCACGATAGGAGATCTCTAGTCCTTGGCCTTCCATATACTGGAAACATTCCAACTCGGCCCTTCAGTTCCATTTTGAAGGGTATAAATGGGCCAATTTCGAGCTATGGAAAAGGATACATAATTCAACTTTGAGAGAAAAGTTACTCTCGAGAAATTATTTACTTCATATTGAGTCTGCATCCCTTTGTCCTTTAAGTCTGAAAACAGTGTTCATCCCCCAATCTCTTCCCTTATTGATTGAGAACCTCATTGTTTCTCTTTTATGAACTTTCCTTTAGAGGAGGATTGAAGTGGTGGAGGCCCAGCTGGAAGGAAATTAGTTTCTCGGTTCTGAACTATGCCGACACAGAAGTCTATAACATTTTCACTTTAACTGATCATCTATTAATAGAAATATTATTTTCTGTCCAATTGAGATCTTGCAAATATATTGAATCATTTTTCCATGGGTGTATTTGTCATGTTTATTAATGGATTATGATATCTAATGTGATAACCTTCTGCATTATCACCATATTCTTTCTTTTCTTGTTTGTTGATAACTTATTGCAGGTATATATATTTGGGTCGAAGTGCTCAATGGTGGACTTCATCGAACATCTGGACGAGGTAGGCCTCTTTCTTATCTCGCTTTCATATTGGTTTATATAGCATGTTGTTGGGATAGAGTTGATTTTTGCAGTCATTTTCATCTGTTTTGGTTTACCCCAGCCATAGAGATATTTTCCTTGTAACAATGTTAGCATATCAAAAATTAATTGTGGAATTTGTAAGTATCTTATGTTGTTTTACTTCTCTCATTTTATAATTAATGGAACAAAAAAAAATAGTTTATATTAAATCTATGATTTATTATTGGGGTATAAAACTTGCAGGAAACAAAGTATGGAAATGTGACAACTGGAGAGTTGTTGACAAAAGGAACGAGATTTGGTTTTGAAAAAATCTGTATCACTTAGGACTCAATTCTTGCTATGGTATGTCATATTATTATTTCAATTTTCATTATTCTCACCAATGTAGATACACTCATTACACTTTATTTTTAATTGTGTAGATGGAATCATTTGGAGAAGAGGAAAACAATCGATACAATCAACAAAACATTCGACCAAATAACCCAAGTAATGGAAGTAATTTGAGCACTGACAACAATTCCAACGAAGAATGATGATCAATATATTTGGATATCAATGCAAGTTGTTGTATTTTTTGAAATAATTGTCTATGAAAATGAGACATTTTGTTTAATGTAATGGACATTGTTCCTCAATTGAAACACAAGGGATTACCAATAAGTGTCGACCAATTTTGTATGACAAAGAGCCTATTATTCATATATAATAAAATATGTTTTATTTTATTCTATTGCGTTGTCCAATGTTTTTATGAAATGATACATCATTGATTAAATTTATGGATGATTAAATATTATAATGAAGAGATGTGAAATATGATGATATAACAAATTAATCCAAACATCATATCCAAATGCACTAATCAAAATTTAATTTATATGAATACTATTATAAGATATATGTCAATTTTTTGATGTATAATGGAATTAAAAAATAACAATAATTGTGCATTGTCATAGGTCCGTGTTTATAAAAAGAGAAAATGGCAATTAGTGTGTTTAATGATAAACAACACTGGTGTGTTTCAAGATACAATAGACCGGTGCCATAATTAAATTCGCACTAGTGTTGATATACAAGGAACCAACACCGATCTTAATATTGTTTTAAGCAACAATTATAATAATAAAAAACCTTTATCGGTGCATTTAATTAATAAACACATCGATGCTTCTGTATCACACTTCCACATCAGTGCATTATGAATACCATGCACTGATAGGGTTTTTTTTTTTAATGCATTGGTGATGGTATCATAGATTTTCCCGGTGCCTTATTTATTTAAGGCACCGATGTGTTATTACTTATAAGAGAAATGATGCCCCAATATTTTTTGGACATCCCCGATGCTTTCTTATAATGTTAAGCACCAGTGCTTTAAGTTATAGAATGCATCAGTGCTTGGTATTATAGATTCTACCTGTGCATTATTTTGTATAAACGCACCAGTGCCCCAATTTTTTAGGACTAGCCCGGTGCTTTCGGTGTAATGTAGTCACCAATGCTTTATGTTTGAGAACACACCAGTGCGTATAGACCATGAAGTGCACCGACTAGAAAAGAATCCGCTAAAACCTCCGCCTACCTAGTTTTTTTTATTTATATTGAAGTTCCGTTATAATCTCCGCAAAAACATCCTCTACCAAAAACAAATTTTTTCGCAGAGGTTTTTTTGACAATTTTTGCCAATTTTGTAACATTAAAAACCTTTGTTATAACCTTCGCTAGAGGGCATTTTCCTTCTAGTGTAAGTCACACAATCAAATCATGTCTTTCCCATCACGTTACATCCAAACCTCACCATCAGATAATCTTTTCATGGAGTTTGAAACAAGTCTGACTTAGACCGAACTCACCCCAACCTTCAAATGATTCTAGACTTGAGAAATAACTCATCTTGATTCTAACCTAGGATATTCCTAGGCTAATACCATTGTCTAGGAGACTAAGCTATTGGAACACCCCTATAGAACCCTGATCACCCATGCAAACCATTGATAAATAACTTAGTCATTTTTCGAGGAAAAGACCTATCGATGGAGTTGTTAGAACTTGGGAACTTCTCTGACGATACTTTAGCTCCACTAGTGGAGTCGTTAATAACTTCTTTGATACTATCATGGTTCTTTTTGGTGAATTTTCCGATATTGGCATCAATCATGTCAACATAGTTCCTCGAAACATCACTGATACTCACCAATAGGCTTCATGTCTCCTCCCCCGGTAGGTTTTTTCTTTTATCAATGAAATTTACAACAAGTTTGTTGATATGTTGACGACTTTGTTATGATGGCCTCCAGTCATTATACTTTCTCTCTGGAATAGTTTTTAACATCACCTATGATCGCTTCTTCTACATTTCGTTGCAGTTCTTCACAAATTTATCGGTTCCCATCTCTAACTGTTTATTGTAGTTTCCCATAACTTCATTGACACAATTCTATAGTTTTAGCATAGTTTAATACAACTACATTGGTACCATTCTAATGTATCGATGTAGTTTCCACCAACTTCGCTCGTACACTATCCTACCATATCGACATAGTTGTCATCAACTACATCAACTCTCCTTTCTTTATCGACGCAATTGTCATCAACTCATCAGTTCACCCAAACTAAACCAGATTTCACTTGAACTTTCACCATGTATCAAATCATCCTATGTTCTTAAAATGATGAATTCCCTCTTGACATTGACTCGATTAATTTCTCATTTACCAACACAGGTTCACAATATAGGATTCATATTTGAACCCATGTTACTACTCAAGATCCCAATGATTCACATCATTATCAAAACTAATGATTTATGTTTACTGTCATATTCTCTTTATCGTTGGTTTGATGCACAAATAATGATTGTGATTTTTGTAGATTCAGATATGTCATGTTGCAATAAATTATCTAGCAAAGTACCCATGAAAATATTATGGAAGTAGAATCCAACAAGAAGAAGAACTTGATGCCCCATGAAACATCTATGATGATACTAAAGGACTCTTAGAGAAAGGGGAAACTTCACTCAATTGGGGTGAGATTTTCCAGATGTTTAAGAAACAAAACTTCCGTGTAGAAGTTGAAGATCGGGATGAGCTCAAAATATTCAAAAACATCCAGAGATCAAGATTGCAAAGGGTGGTGGATCGTGCAACATTTTTCCCTTGTGTAGATGTGGTCTCATGGATCCTCAAGTATGTAGACCTTGAAAACCAGTACATACTAAATGTTTAGGGACAACCCATAGCATGTTTCCAAGTAGTTGACATAGCCAAGTATTACCATTTGGAAAAGGGAATTTGGTCACTAGATGATGAACTCATCAAGAAGTTCCCACAAAAAGCAAAGGATCTATTCAAAATCTAGTACAATCCAGATAAAACATTCAAGCTCAAATCATCTGGTGAATATATAACCACTTCTCTAAGAATTCCATATCAATACATTGTGGCGATGCTATGTAGGCTATATGGGGAGAAAGATGCATCGAAATTCAATTTATCTCTATTTCCCCTGATGCATCGAAATTCAATTTAGCTCTATTTCCCGGTCAATTCCAAAGATTTCACATGTCTTCTTATCTATTGGATATCATGTGTGCACCTTCAATATCCCAATATGGGTTGGGCTTGGAAACCAACTGACCTGTCGGTGCATATCTAGTGCAAAGTGCTATGGGAGAACAAATACAGAACTTAGTATAACAGGATTTGTGATCACTTCTTGGCACCTCTCTATGAGCTTATCTTTGGCTCACTAGCTCCATGTATGACAGATAAAGCATTGGAAATAATATGGAATATTGGATAGTGGTACCTTATGGAGCACAAAGCTTATATAAGAGTGTTTGGAGCTACTAAAGCTCCCCATTTTCTCCCAATATATGTTCTTGATAGATTAGTTCTTCAAGAGATCGTATATCAAATTGTGATCTATGGGTTTGGGGTAGCACTATATTTTGATAAGAATACCATCTGGCCCTCGTTCCTACTATGGGTCTAATCATACTCATTTAGGAGCATCAATAAATCCCAAATTGAAGTAGATATGTTGTTGTCTTTCCATTTCTAATAAGAAACATTCCAGAGACACAATCCAAAGATATTCATAAAGGAACATTGTAGCAATGTAAAAGCACACGTGGGAATACACTTCAGCCACCTGGGAGGAGGAAGAAGTTTGTTGTGGTGCTCGGACATATGATGAAGTCATCATTATGAGGTAGGGAAAACCTTTGGGCATAATATCATATGAGGAGAAATCTTTCAAAGAAGCCCGGAAAAGAGATGAAGAAGAGGCAGGGGAAAAAGCAGTTGCCACAACAACATATACACATTCTAGATCAGCAAAAAAAGAAGAAATAGTGGTGGAAAAGAAGAGAATAAATAATTAAAAGGTTTTGAAAAATAAAGAGTATGTCATCAAAAAGAAAAGAAAAGAAAGACCAAATATGCCAAGGCCAAAGCAGAAGCAGATGTAGTGACGACAGAAGCAGAAGCGAAGGAAGCAATTGTGAAAGAAGAAGCAACAACTAAAAATGCAGCTGCAAAAGTAGAAATAGTAGTGCAAAGGGAAGAATATGAAGCTGAAACTAAGGCATCCGAAGAAGATCAACAAAAAAGTATTAATAGGCTCTAAACAAAAATTCCTTTCCTATGGACACTTACATCCCTAAAACATAAACATAAGTTCCCAATAGTCATCTTCAATTCGGTGGAATGGAGTTAGGGATTCGTATAACTTACAAGCCCAACAAAGTGGTGAACTTGAAGAAGTTTAAATTTGACAAAACCACTAGTAGAATCGTGTAAAAACATATTAGGAAGGTTCTAGCCACCGGGAGAATCCATTATCAGTCCTCACAAAGACTACAGTGGCAAAGGATGTGACTCAAGCCCCACTTTCCATATCCTCCATTGGAACTACCTTCAGCACAACAACAGAGTGGAACCTTAAGAATTTGTTCCACCAGAACAAGGAAAAGGATGCCAGGATCAGAGAACTGGAAGAAGAAATCAGGAATGCGAAGAAAGACGATGGAAGTTTAAGAGAGTTCAGAGCATGTGTTGAAAAGGTCGGGATAAGGCTTGAGGAGGTTGTTAAGATATGTATTCACATTTGCATACCTTCTACAATCTAGCAACCGACATAATGGACCAACATAGCCGCATACATACCAAGAATGTCTATTTTTCTACCATCTCAAAGGGATTGAATGACATGAAAATCTGGATCACCAAAAATCTGGATGCTCGATATTCCTATACCCTCAGAAGTAGAAAGAAGAATCGATTATGCTTCCCTTGATCAATGTAAACAAGTGGAGAAGATATATGAAAAGGAAATGACAAGATCACTTGCAATATGTGCGCAAATCAACAAATCGGCACAAGTTTTAGCACATAAGGGTCACCTTCCTCCCATCAAGGAGTTTAGGAAAACCATTGTAATGGATAAGATCTTCGAAAAAATATAGCAATACATAAATCAGAGACAAGAGAGATATGAAGAAGCTACAAAGGTAACAATCAAGTTGATAGAGGAACACCTCGTCCAACTCACAAAAGTTCAAACAATGATACAAGCATTCACAGACACCCTGGTGAGGGACATGAAAACCCTCACTGATAATTCAACCTCCCATGAAGCTTCCCTCGAGGAAATTTTGTATTGCATGATAATATCATTAAACAACTAGTATGAAGTTTGGGCATCATACATTAAGGATGAGAACTCATGAATAAGAAAAGTGACAATTCCGAATTTTCTCACAAATGTTTCCTATTTTTCCTTTTTCCAAATGCCATCAACTTCATCCTTATTTCAACACTTGTCAGCAACAATTCAGAAAGGGAAGGTGAAGGTTTTTTTTTTTTTAATTTCTTCTTGTTGAATCCAAGAAGACACTTTCACCAGTTACTAAAATTTTTATAAAGAAAGGAAGAAGCCCATTTTGTAAGGGCTCTTCATGCATTGTCTATTGACAAACTATTTTGTGAATTAATACGGAGAATCCCTCAGGGCCAAATTTTGTTGGAGATAATAACTCTTGTAGATGGTGGTTGTTGTGAACTATTTTCAGCTAATTGTGTACTATTTACATGTGTTGTAAGATATTTTTTTTCTTATAGAATACTCTTATACAACTAGAAATATTATTATAGATTTGATTATTCTTTCTTATCTTTTGCCTTGATATGGCGAGTTGTTTATGTATGTAATTACACGACTTAGACTAATCTGACTATGCACCTGCATGCACGTGTTGGATAACCTTGTTGCTTCTTAATAGTTGTTTGGAATATTTTATTTGCAGGGATTAGATTCATTTAAAGTTTATCACTTGGTTATCATAGATGCTCCTAGCTAGGATAGGTTAGATTAGATTTATTTTTTCATTTAGCTGTATTGCATTTTCATTCCCATTGCATTCATAAACCATCCAATTACCCCTTAAAACTAGTAATGGAAGCCATGTTGGAATCCATATGTGTCTCCTAAACCAAATGGTGCATAGTCTAATTGGGACCATGTACTGGGGAGTACCCCTTACTGTTAAAGAGAAATTATGCTCCATCAACACAAGGTTAAGGAATTACATGATCATAAGCTAGGGAAACTTACCATGGATGGGTATGTAAGGAGATTCTTGGAACTATTGAGGTATGTCCCTTACCTTAAGGATGAGAAAGGAAGGATCCATTGTTTTCTCAATGGACTGCCACAATCCTTCCATGATCATATTGAAGTTGATGATCCCAAGACCCTTGATGACACCATCTGAAATTCCAAGTACTACTATGAACAATTAAAGAATAGGTAGGAGCCTCATAAGGATTGGAATATAAAGGATCGGATTGACTTTAATAAGAAGGGATTTAGATCCTCCTGATTCAAGATTCAGAGAAAGAGTGTTTGATCTAGTCACCCTACTAGAAGTGTGCACTGGAAAAATTATTTGTCTCAAAGTGGGAATAAGCTAGAAGAACCCAAAAAGGAGAAAGCAGGAGAACAANGGAGGATACCATTGTCAATGATGTAGCCAAGGACGTGCCACAAATTTATGTTTTTGTTGAAACTAAACAAGAAAACCGCCAAGCTTCAGTTGTGGATATGGAAGGTATAATTTCCAAATGACCTATTTCAATTTTAATTGACCCCGATTCTAACTTAAGTTATATTGCAACACAAATTGTTGAGGCATGTGACTTATAGAAAAAGAAGCATGCAAAGTCATGGTTAGTCTAACTAGCTATAGGAACCAAGAGACAGGTAATTGAAGAAGTTGCAACATGTCCATTTGAAATGAATTGACTTCATATGAAAGTATCCTTGAATATCCTACCCTTGGGGTAAAATGATGTGCTAATTGGAATGGATTGGTTAGTAGTCCATAAGGTGAAATTGGATTGTTTAAAAAAAAATATAGAATGTGAAGATGATGAAGGAACCAAGAGAGTATTGCAAGGTATTAAAAAAAACCATATTAGTGAGACAAATATCACCTTGTGGTTTGAAACATCTAATGTTTCAAGTGGACACTCCACCCATCATTAGGGACAAAGAAGATAATATGTTTGAAAAGAGAGTCGAGGAAAAATTTAAAGAGTATGATAGGCCAATGACCGTTGAAGGAAGGGATAAGGATTACGAAGAGAGATGGGTTGAGTGTCCATGCGAAACGTTGGATGTTTAAAAACCACACACACAATTTTTATCCAGAATATTTTCTAAAATTATGACTAACTATGGAAACTTACATTCTCAAATATCATCCTTACAACTCAATAAATATAGGAGAAATGGATTCCCTTTATATGTTTTACAGGTGCTAAATTCAACAAAAAATAACAAGTTGAAAAAGGAAGATCACCCATTTTTATGTGAGTTCAACGATGTGTTTCCGAAGGAGATACTAGAATGCCCCCTAAAAGGGACATTGATTTTTCCATAGAGCTTATGTCAGGAGCAATCCCTACTTCCAAGGTTCCCTATAGGATGAGCACACCTGAGTTGGTGGAGCTAAAAATACAATTAAAATATATTTTATATAATTGGTACATCAGTCTCAATGTGTCCACATGGAAAGCATCAACATTGTTTGTTAAGAGGAAAGATCGTACCCTCAAACTATGCATTGATTATATGCAATTGAATAAAATGACCATTAAGAATAAGTATCCATTGCCCAGAATCAATGATCTCTTTGACCAAGTGAGAGTATCTATAGTATTTTCTAACAGAGAATTGAGGTTGAGATATCACCAAGTTAGAATTAAGGATGAGGATATCCATAAAACAACTTTCAAAACAATATATGGACACTTTGAGTTTTTGGTGGTGCAATTTGGTATACCAATGCACCTTCCATGTTTATGTGTTTAATGAGCAATGTTCTTAGCAAATATTTGGAAACTTTTGTCCTAGTTTTATTGATGACATTTTGAATTATTCCAAGACCAAGGAAGAGCATTAGGAACATCTCAGATTGGTACTAGAAGTGTTGAGAGAACACCAACTGTATTCTAAATATAGAAAGTGTGATTTCTTCGAGAGGCATATCCAATATTTGGGTCATGTAATCTCAGAAGATGGACTGGTAGTAGACCTAGAAAATATCAAGGAAATTATTGATTAGTCAGCCCCTAGAAATGCATCGAAGGTAAGATCTCTTATGGGATTGGATGGTTATTACTGAAGGTTTATCAAGGAATTTTCAAAAATTGATCATCCAATCACTTCACTACAAAGGAAAGGAGAAAAATTTGTGTGCACAAAAGAATGTGAGACCAGCTTTAGGTGGTTGAAGTATCTCTTGAATAATTCCCCTATGTTGAAGATTGTAGATCCTAACAAATATTTATTGGTTTGTACAGATGCTTGGAAAGAAGGACTCAGTGGAATTCTCATACAAGACATGTAATCAAATATGAGTCAAGAAAATTAAATAATCATGAGCAATGTTATTCTACGCATGACTTAGAGCTTGCATCTATTGTACAGGCTTTGAAAATGTGGAGACATTACATGCTTGGGAGAAGATTTGTCTTAATGACAAATCATTGTGGGCTGAAATATTTATTTGACCTACCACGTTTAAATACTAGAAAAGATAGATGGATGGCTCTCATTGGTGAGTTTGATTTTGAAATAAAGCATATTAAAGGGAAAGCAAACCGAGTGGTGTATGTTCTAATATAAAGTGTGCAAATGGTACACTTGGCAACAACAAGTGTGTGTGAATATAATATAAAATAGAGGATCAAAATTTCCCAGCAACATGAAGAGAATTGAAATATAATACAGGACAGTTTAGGGAAGGAGCCAAGAGGGATGAGTTGTAAGGGATATCATCTCATTGAATATGGGTTGTTCATGTACAACAATAGGTTGTACATTCCCAATTTATCTGAATTAAGGAAGTTAATAATGAACGAGTTCCATAAGAGGCCTTATGTGGGTCATCCAAGTTACCGTAAAATGGTAACAACAGTAAGAAAATTTTATTACTAGCCCAAAATGGAGAAAGATATCATGGATTATGTCGCCAAGTGCTTGGAGTGCCAACAAGTCAAATTTGAACATCGACATCCAACAAGTTTTCTTTAGCTGGTGCAAATTCTATAATGGAAATCGGAAGTCGTGTCCATGGACTTCATTAAAGGACTACCGAATATTGTCAAGCAATATGATGGAATCATGGTGGAGGGGACGAGTTGAGTAAGAAAACTCACCTCATCCCCATAAAATCCACTTATAAATCCATAGACATTTCATATATATTTATAAAGGAAATTTGTATATTGCATGGCATGCCCAAAATGATCATATCATATCGTGATACCAAATTCACGTCAAACTTTGGAAGGGTTTGTTTGTAGGTTTTGGGACGCAGTTAGCTTTCATCATTACTTATGATCCCAAAATAAATGGACAAATAGAGAGAGTGAAAATGGTGCTATAAGATGTATTAAGAATGTATGTTATGCACCAGCCCCATAAATGGGAAGATTATCTACCCCTAGTAGAGCTCAACTATAATAATGGCTATTAGGAGTCATTAAATATGATCCCCTTTGAGGATTTATATGATAGAAAATGTAGTTCCAATCAGTTGGAGTAATATAGTGGATAGGATTAAACTGGGACTAGATATTTTGAAAGATATGGAGCAGGAAATAGTTTTGATTAAGAAAAATTTGAAGGTAGCTCAAGACAGGCAGAGAAGCTATGTTGACAAGAAGAGAACCCATAAGGAATTTAAACTAGGAGATCATGTATATCTCCAGGTGAAAACCGAAATAATTTCTCTTAGAATGGAGGCTTGTGCCAACTTGTCACCTCACTATTGTGGACCATTAAAAAATTTCGAAAGAGTGGAGCTAGTTGCATACAAGATTGCATTACCTCCTACTATCAAGGCACATGATGTGTTACCTGTATCTTTATTAAGAAATATATTCATGATTCTAATCATGTTATTGATTGGACTGTGATATAAGTGTAACTAGAAGGAGAGTTCCATCATGAACCTCAATGCATACTCGACGGGAAGGAGACACTACTCTGGAACTGAGCTATCATGCAAGTCAAGGTGCAACAGAATCACTTTGGAGCAAATAAGGCCACATGGTAATTAGAGGATGTCATGCAAAAGGCATACCCATTTTTGTTTGATGTATAAAATTGGTTTCGGTTGGTGAAAACACTGAGAATGGTTGTTACTTTAAGGGGGGGGAATGTAACACCCTATTTCCCCCCGGTTTGTAATAATTATGATTTAATGATGCCATGAGATACAACCTAGATATTTGATACTATACATATAAATCAAATGTGTTTTTTATTTAATAAAAGAAATCCAAGCATTTCAATGAGGTGTGGAATGTAGGTACTAGCCATGATACCACAAGTGGGAACCGGTGAGGGGGAATTGGGAATAACCTTGTTTACCCAAAGGATTAACCTTCACCTAATAAAGTGTTAGTGCCTAAATCTGGTTGAATTATTTTACCTTCCTTTTTCTAGAAGAAACCAATTAATGAGAAAATACCTAAAGGTTGAGCAGTTAAGTCTGCCTTCAAGAAAATACGAGAACAATTCGATTAGTTGAAGCAGTCATCCAAAAGTACTGCAAGAAGTTTCCCTTCAATTTGGGAGTCTAACTCCTAAAATCTTCTGACAGAAGCAAGTGAAGGTACCCTAGGAGGGGGGGAATGTCCATGAAATGAATATAGAGGCAAGGAGAAGTGTAGGAGTGAGTTCACGAGGGCACAAGAAAGAATAAATATTTTTCAAGGAAAATAGGAATCTTACCAAAGGAGATTGTGGTAGAATGGGAGTCGAGAATAAATGGACCCAAACTCGAGCAAAGAGGGTCGCGAATTGATGCTTTTTGGGCTAGGAAATAGCACTTAAAGGGAAGGATGTTGAAGGACTACAAAGGTGGTGAAGGGTCTCCCTTGTGCAGTTGTATCCAATTGGGAAGGCATATGAAAGTTCATGGTGGCATTGGAATCAATGGATATAAGGGATCTATGTTGCTTCCTATTAGTGAAGGAGAGTAGCCTTCAAGTTGAAACCCAGAACTCTTGAGAAAACTATGTGTTCCCTTGGTTGTATCATGGTCTAGCATAGGGGTGGCATATTGTAAAATGTTTAAGTTTAGAAAATCATATTGTTGGATGGAAAAGAATTCACCCTCATTCAATTTCCCGACCAGTTACTTTTGAACATATAAATGTTTTCTATGCTAAATGTAATTAGTGATATCCCATGTATTCATCATTGTTAAAGATGTCTAAATGTAGTAAAATAAATGTCTGAATTAAATTTAGTAAAATAAATGAATGTCTGAATTTGGGTTATATTTATCTGTAAGCATGCCTCGATAGATAAAAGTGTCCAGTGGATGTGTGTCTGAGGAACTCGAATATTGGGGCCTATGACCTTGTGGTTTTCCTTGTCCTTTGAAATGGAAAATTGTTGGTAGGAATTACCTTTTTTGTTAAGTGCACAGGCAGTTGACCTATAATCCTTAACTAGAACCCCTACTAGAAGTTGAAGAGAGGTGAAGAGTTTATTCACCCTGAGAATGACGTTTTCCCTCTAAATTATCCTTTTTTCCTGAATCATGGAAGGGGCCACGCTCGGCTTAGAATTCCACCCATGCAACCCTTGTGTGTTGATATGAAGAACTCCATATCGTAGATTGGAATTCACGAGTGGATCTTGAATGTTCATTAGGAATTGGATATCGGGAGAGCCATATTAACTGGCATAACTTCAACTCTGATCGGAGTAGTCTGACTAGAGAATCCGAAATCCAGTTAGAGTGTGGGTCTTCGAAAAGATCTGTAAGAGTAGAGTGGGTGGCATTCCAATAGGGAGAAATCTGACGGTGTTATCCTGAAAGGGTGAGGACAATCAATATGCCATAGATATAGACCTAAAATATTTGAACCATAGATTTTTCCATGGATGCATTCCATTGAAACCTATTGGATTTTTCCGTACCTATTAACCATCCGGCAGGATGAAAAACCATTGAGATATGGACCAATGGATCATGGGTTTGTTAGTCATTGAATCCCTCGATTTTTTTTTATTTAGGAGGATCCATTCAAGGATCTAATTGGATTAATTTCATTCCTAAACGAGTGCACTCGATTGACTAAATTTCAGGCACCTTTTTAGACCAAAATAATTCAGTCTATTGAATTTATTAAATCATGAACATCATATCCATTGTAGTAAAGAGGCTCTGATAAGAATAATATGATTTGGGAAACTCGAGAGGATCTAGACCATAGATCACAATAGATATTGTTCATTTGATCCATCATAATTGGGGAGCATTTGTTAGCCCTTTTGCGGTTTAGGAAGACCACAGAGACCTTGTCTGCCTATCGAGATCAACTATAGCCATCAGATCTCATGGGGAGTGGGGTCTTCGGGAAAATACATTCAAAAATTTTAGTGGAGGCTTGTGTAGTGAGTAGGTTAGTTCAAATGACTATCTGTTGCACACCTCTGACTCCAAAAGAGATGGGGACCATCGATTTCGGTCAGTGTCAACCATTCTATCCTATCGATATTTGGAAGTGTCTCCCTTGTGCAGTTGTATCCATATCAGAAGGCATCTAAAAGTTCACGGTGGCTCTAGAATCAATTGGTATAAGGGATATCTATTGGTGCATATTAGTGAAGGAGAGTAGCCTTCAAGTTGAAGAACAAAACTCTTGAGCAACAAGTGTGTTCCCCTAGTGGTATCATGGCATGGAATGGGGGTGTCTTGTTTTAAAAAGTTTAAGTGTATAAAATCCTACGATCGGGTGGAAAAGAATTCACCCTCAGTTGATTTCCCGACCAAT